>JBBPBT010000850.1:19327587-19339096 GCA_037974875.1 Cicer bijugum | reverse complement strand
GTCTTAGAATGTCTAATAATAAAACCAATAAAATATTGTTTAAATCAAATATATTAAGATGTAGATGTGGTTCAATATTTATCCTTAATGCATGTATACCATGACAAATACTTTTCTATAGTAGATATCATCTCACCCTCTCTGCAACTTATATAGAAAAAGTTTTTTTTTACAGAAGAAAAAATTAAAAAAGAATAAATTAAGAAACTAATAGTATTCGTAATTGTGCTTATGCTATAGTTCATTATTATTTCTATGTCAATGCCATGGTGGTTTCTAAAAAAAAATTAATTAATGAGATTGAAAATATGAGTAGACTTAAGACTATCATAAAAAGTGGGAGTACCTTTTTTTTTTCACAACAAAAATATGAGTACTTCAATGCAATAACATGCACCATTTAATTAATATTTTATTATATAACTTTAATGCCTAGTTTATGGCATTGGACACAGCTATGATATGGTAAGGCAAAGTTTTAAACCAACCCAAGTACGTATAGCTGCAGACTTATATGTCTTGTACATTTTTATTTTGTAATACAAAATATCCCGAAAAATCTGGAAAAACCAGTGAAAGATCACATTAAATGTTGTACGGATTTAACATAAAATGAATAATAGAACTTTTATTTCCTCTATTGTAAAGATTATTGATTTCGTAGGACATTTTTGCCAATTCATCATAAATTATGAATTATATGTTAGTTTCTTCTTTAAAAGTCTTAAAGACATTTTTAAATTAACTAATAAAAATGTTTTTTTTTATCAAAATTCATCTCTATATTGGTTAATTCAAAAAGTATTGAGAATTTGAGGGGACAAACTCTCAAACTATTTTTGGTGGCTTTGAAACAATTTTTGAGCATGAGACAATTAAGTTGCCCTATTGTGGATTTTGATATTTTTGTGCACACCTTTGATTTATTTATCTGCTGTTTGGTTGTCTATTTTCTCAATTTTTGTGATGATTCTTTCTTTCTTTCAATATTTTTTATTCTTAAGCAAGAACTTTATATTTTCTAATTGCTTTCCTTTTTATGGTTAATTAATTTATATTTGCTTAATTTTTCCCCCCTATTAATTCAAATCAATGCGAACAAGGAGTTGATTCTCTTTCTTGAGGCTCAAGAAATTTGATCCATCTAAGTCCTTTTCTGGTTTAGATGAAAAAAAAAATCTTTTTGTTTTCTATTTTCAGCTGTATAGTTCAAAAAAAAAATCATTTTATATTTTCAAGATTTGAATAAAATGTTTTTTATTTTCTTTTATGACTCAATATTTTATTATTATTATTATATATATATATATTAATAAAAATTTAACACTAAACCAAACCATTAGAGTTAAATTTTTTATTTTCTATTTACTGTTTTCCGAAAACAAAAATATTTTTTATTTTTTATTTACTGTTTTCCGAAAACAAAAATATTAAAATTTTGTTTGAGCTATTTCAATAGAGTTCATAAAATATTTAATAGTGTATAAAAATCATTTTAAACATCAAATTTATATATAAATAGGAAGTTTTGACAAAATTGTTAATTCATTTTTGCATGTAATAAGATTCTGTAAAGTTCTATGCAGGCATAATAATTATAAAATTTCTCTTTTTTGAGGTAATTTAAGTCTCACAACCATCACTCCTAAAAATTCATGGAGTTCAACTATTTTTAGAAAAGAACTTCGTAGTTTTTCATATAAAATTTTAAAAATTCAAATAATAATAATATATTTATACTTACTCCTCCCATACAATTAGGAGTGGGAATAGGCTAGGCCAGGTCAAACTTTAAAATGCCTGAGTCTGACCTACAATTTATTTTTTTGGCTTAAGTCTGACCTACGGCCTATCATAGGCTTTTTTTTTTGTCTGAACTGACCTTTTTAATAGTTTAGTCTGACTTGGAAGCCTTTTTAAAAGCCTTTTTAAACGCAGTCATTATTACCTCTTAAATAAATAAAGAACAACTATTGAGTGATTGACTAATTGAACAGTTACCGAATATGAAACGACTACCAAATATAGAACCGCTGTCAAATATGGAACAACTACTGAATATGAAATGATTACTAAGTGATTTTCTAATTAATATAATTTAAAATAGAAAATAATATTATTAATATAATAATAAAAAATAATATTAATAAATAATAAATATATATATAGGTCGGCCTATCAGGCCTAATAGACTTTTTTATAAGGCTAAGTCTGACCTATTTAAATAAATAGGCTTTAAAAATAGTCTAAGCCTAACCTTTTTATTAAATAGGTCAGACCAGACCATAAATAGATCAGACTATAGACCCTTACAGACGACCTAACCTATTCTCATCCCACTTATAATGGGTACACTTGACTTGATGGATTTCAAATTTCAAGTGACTTTCAGATTAACTGATACTTAGGTTCCAGAATGGAAATATTTTTTTTTTTTTTGAAACAGCTAGAAATGGAATAATATATCATAACAATCCGATTAAAGGATATAAGATCAAAGAAGAATTTCGTTAGAAAACTTATTTAAATAATTTATTTCTGCATCAAAACTCAAAATCTTATATTACACGGGAACAACACATGAAATTAGTTCACAAAATGGAGGAAAAAAAAAAGAGAAATATAAAACTAAAATTGGTTCGTTTTCATCCCCACAAAGTCTCTATGGGATTCAGAGTAGGTTCAAAGGGGACCTCGGATTCTTCTTGTGTTGGCCTACAGCACAAACTTGTCCAAGAAACTTCTTCCTGTCAAAGACACATGTAACAACATTCAAGTAACACCAAAGTATTTACCTAACAACTACCAAAGATGATAGCAGGAATGCTGATGACATTACATGGTTTTTGTTAAAAAGAAGGAAACATATCAAAGATCACCTCAGACTTGTCATGGTAAAACCGGACAGTGAAGCTGCAACTACACTCTTTGCTATCATGTATCCTTCTCTGGATTTTCAAAACACGAGCATCACAATAGAGTGCATAATCAGATTTCACCTGTGAAAAACCAACGATGAGTCAAAAGAGTATGAATAGTTAGGGAATTTATGGATTAGTTAAAAAAGCAGGGGGGGGCGGGGAATCTCCATTTGAGATGATATGTTGCCTGTTGGACACAAGTCATAAGACTTTGTACAGATTTATTGTGTGTTTGCTCTTAAAGTTCAAGTTTTATAACATGTGCAAAAAGGATTTAAAGAGTACACAAACACAGCATCAATTATGGCCACTGGACACACTTTATGTTTATGTAAGTACAATAAAAAGAATGGAATCCCTTACATGGAAACATAGCACAAGATCTCCTTCCTTCACCTTGTGACAGTCTGAAGCTTCCAATGGGATGGATCTCTCTCGCACCCCTTCTCTCACATTAATCCATTCATCTTCCTCCTTGCCGAATCCATGATATCGGACACGAACTTCCTTAAATCATGAGCGAAAAGATACATTACAAGCATCCTCTAAATCAGAACGGCCATCATAAGATGGCAGGATAAATTACAAGTTCACAGGTATACATAAGTTGCGGAATAATTCTTTGGACTTTTCCATTCTTTTTCAATGAATGGAAATATTTCAAAAAATAGCATGCAGTTATTTAGGTTACATAGTTTCTGAAGATCATATTGGAACATAGTGTTGTCTCATAAAATCAGAAGTCAATTTCAGTCTTCTGCTAGTAGAATCCCTATTTAGCACAAGCACACCAGAAGTGCACTTTGTTAGGATATAGAGTATAGTATAACTAGTTAGTTGGTAAATTGATAAGTTTGTTAGCTGGTTGTTAAGAGTTTCTATTTTGGTTATTCTTATAAAGCCTTTAAATAGTCCTCAATTGGTAGAGGGTGAGATAGCATTGAATAATGAAGTTTTGTGCCTAGAGAAATTCTCTAGTGTGAGAGGAGAGTGCTCCTTTGGGATAAGTAGCCTTGTTGGTAAGGTCATCTTATCCGTTGTAAACCATTTGTATCTTCTTTTTCAATCACTCACACATCATCTCCCTTTTACCAGTTTTTTTTTATCATACTGAATTAGCTTATTTTCCACTAAGGAACTTTGTTCTCTGTTGTCCATCTTAACAAACCGGCACAAGCGACATTATCTGGTTTGCTCTCAATACTGGAATCAATGAAGTACAATATTCCATTGGTGGATAGAAACTATTTTTGCCATGGCAGGCTAAAATGTATGCCATTCTTGAATGGATGGATTTAGATGCTGCACTACTAGGGCTAGACAATATTTGCCCACAGCAACTTGGACAATGGAGGAGAAATGTAAGGATCATAACGTCATGAGCAAGAATTATCTTCATCTATTGAATCATGTGCTGCAAGATGCTTTGAAGAAGAAGACCCTTTATTGCCCTATGTTTGAACCTGGAGCAATAGAAGATGCTCAACAAGAATCCATTATCATTTACTTTTTCCAGTCAGAGTTGTAGAAGATGATTACAGTGATGGATAATTTCTTGCTGTTTTTTATGGCGACCCAAAACCTTTCGAGGAGTGGTTTCTTGATTTTGGTTGCAGGTTTCATGTGTACTAATCAGGAATGGTTTTTAACACGTGAAGTTGTTTCTAACTGTGTTGTTTTCATAGGACAGGATATATCATGTGAAATTGCAAGTGTAGGTATAAATAGAAGTAAGATGTGTGATGGAGTTCTCAGAATACTTGGGGATGTGAAGCACATCACAGATCTAAAAAGAAATCACATCTTGCTGAGTACTTGGCATTCACAAGGGTGCATATATACAGGTGAACATGGAGTTTTGAGGGGTTGCAATGTGCTCATGCAGTGATGAAAGGATAGAAAAAAGGACCAAGTTATATATGTCTTGCAAGGTACTACAATCCCCGGTCATGTAGATGTTGCTTCGAGCACATTTTTAAGATGACAATGTTACTAAACTATGCCATGTGTTTTGGGTATGAGTAAAAAATGGTGTGGCTGAATTGAGCATGAGAGGAATTAATTCTCGATGGTTAGAGTATTAGTAAGTTGAAGTTATATGAACATTGCGTTTTTGTCAAAGGCACAAACAAACCAGGGGAATGCTTCACTATCAGTACTATGATCTTTGGGGACTATCTAGAGTCTAGATAGAGTGCCTTCTATGAAAGGTGTTAGTTATATGTTGACTACAATTGATGAGTTTTCAAGGAGGGTTTGGGCATTCTTCTTGAAGCAGAAAAGTGATGTCTATATTATTTCAAGGAGTGATCGACTTTGATTGAGAAGCATACAACGAAGCCGTGATGTTTTAAGCACAAAACAAAAGAGATAAATATAAAGATGGGTATTTTAAGTAAAATAAGGAAAGCATTACAGGCATGAAAGGAACTATTGCTCCTTCATTAATTAGAAATACAAAACAAAAAGTTTCTTGACAATCAAAAATACAAAAGAAACTTACAAGTTCGCCTGTGCTTAGAACTCTATAGTTCAAAAACATTGCAACATCATGCCTGTAATTGAAAAATCAAAGATATATCAAATGGTGGGTCAGTATGTAACAAACTAACAATAATGGCTTCATGGTTGTAAAGGAGGGATGGGTTTGGAGGTAGGCTTTAAAAAAAACAAATCTTTTTGGGATAAAGGGTAGCGGGGACGCATCATATTTAATCTTGTTCTGAGTGCGACACCACAAACAAAAACCAGACCACGTCTTATAATTCTCACATAACCCAAAAACTTCTAAAATTTCGCAATGCAATTGTCGATAAACTGAAAATAAAGCTGCAGCTTAATCACAAGTTAATTCCTCACCATGCATTGTCTTTTATAGATACTGCTTCAAAAGTCAAGTCTGACAGATCTGCAGCTTGATTACCTGGCATTATGTGTTAAGAATCGGTAATCACAGAAGAGTAAATAGCAGGAAAAAAGGGGAAATCACTGGAAATATGAAACTGCTTGTATAATAGAGTACGAAAAGGAAAACTGCAAAAGGGTGAATATCCCTAATGACACAGATCCAAGCTTCTACAGACTGTGCTGATTATCATTTTTAAGTTCTACAATATTTGCCACCGGATCCATGATGAAAATAGGTTAAATATGTGTAGTTCATACAGCTGTGATTGTTAATAGCATCATTTTTCTTTGTGTATTATTATTATTATTATTATTTATATTTTTTGTCTTCAGGTGCCTCATTTTGTCTCAACAACCCGTACATGGCTCATGAATCTATGACCTAACATTTGCATATCTAAATAAAAGAAAAACGATTAAGTATAACGACTGAAGATGCTCATTGATTATATCTCCATCAATAGAAATTAAGGATCATTCTTTGGCAAGAAGAAAACTGAAAAGCATAAGAGCCACCCCAACCCCCTGCTTTTTTTTTTCTTTCCACATGTAGTATCAATTAGTCATATGGTTTATAATATCCCAAAATATGGTTATATATTATATTTTCCGTGCATAAAACAAATCTTTTCCATCACAGTGGTTAGGCTACCACATGCAATAGAAAGGACCAGGGTTCGGTGCATATAGATTTCATGTTTTTGTTTTCATGAGGACAACTTTTCTTTTAAATTACAAATCGTGCTTTAGATTCGTACACCATTTGCGTTGCTCCTGAAAAACAATTTACCACCAGACCATAATGTTAGGATGAAATTGATATAAGACATAAATTATTTATAATCATGTGGTTTGATCATCGACTCACTTATTAGACCAATAATCACATAGTTCATTGACCAAGTTGACAATCAATCTGAGTCTAATAAATGTTGTCTACAAGACTTTAAGCAATCTGCTTGAAGTTGGCATCACTGGTACAAAGAAGGTTTAATGACGTCATTTCTGAGGTATTATTACATAAGATCCAATGCTGTAACCAAACTAGCTAGGGGACCGTTTCTCGACCATCAATTGATGTACTGTATTGTAATTATACTTTTGCATAAATAATAATGATATTCATATATGATATAATCATTATTACCATTTCGGACCCTCCAAATTATCGGTTAAGCGGTCATTATAACCATTGTTAATACTTTCACCCCCATAATGGTAATAATGACCGATAACATAGTGATGGTCGAAAGTATTAACAATGGTAATAATGACCGTTTCTCGACCATCATAGTGACCATTTCTCTCTAATTTTATATTTTTATTTTCAAGTTTTACAATTTTGTTCCTACATATTATCTTTGTCGAAAGTAAGAGCATTTATTAACCCAAAGCAAGTCAATGCTTAGCAATGACAAGAAAATAAATGCCACGGATAATCGAAATTAGAATGTGTTCCATTTATTTAGTGTTTTCTTTCTTTTTTTAATTTTTTTATAGCAACACTAAAATCTAAGAGAAAAAGAGGACAACCTTCTGGATCCGGAGAGCTTCCATGTCCCTTTCTTGAAGAAGATTTCTCTGAAAGATCAACATATAGGTTCAGCCCATCAGGTGATGAAGCAACTTGATGATCCTTTGACTCTCTTTGTTTATTTTGGAACCACTGATGCACCTGAAACCCAATACAAAACCAATGCAGCATTATGTCAATCTTTGGAAATATTGAAAGCTACAACTAGTAGCTTCAGGATCACTGTATGTTTCCATGCTCTAACCACGTTACCAAACATACTATACAACATGCTTATACTCCATAAACTCCAAAATTTCTCAAAATTAAAAAAATAAAAAAAGCCTTAATTTAACAACAACCTGTTCCCATGATACAGAAGTTTTACCAACACGGTTTGATGAGGAGCTGCAAAATCAAAACGACATATTATAACAAACAGAACAGAGTACTCTTTATTTTAGATTATGATTAAGAAAATACTCAATTCACCTAAAATTTGTAGCAATCTCCTTGCAGAAACTCTGATCAAGTGAATGTTCTCCCTTTTCATTGTATATTCTTTCCAATTCCAGTATCTACAAATAAAGATGAAGCAAAAGGGGGATTTTTTAGGTTAACCAATAAATGTTGCATGCAATGATAATGCAAGCAAGTAGACCATTATAACTGCATATATTATATTATATAATGAAATGATCACTAACAAAAGCCATAGTTGAAATTGAATAGTTTGTTAAAGAAGATAAACTAACAACAATGGAAATTACCTCATCCATGGAGTACTTAGGGAACGAAAATTTATTTGAAGTGAAATCTTTCATCGCTTCAAAGTGTGATAGAGAGAGATGAATAGAAAATATGTTATTAAGATCAAAATCCGGCTTCAACTTCGAGGTTGCTCGAAACCTGTGTTGATAATCGCAACCGCGCAATCAAGTTCGGGTGCGTTTAATGGGCAAGTTGAGTTCAGTAAGACTCCAACTTGATTCTGAACACAACAACGCCAAAGTGGCAGCGGTTACCTTCAAAAAAAGCTTAAATATGTTTTCTATTTCAGCAAATATATAATTTTTTACTTTTTTTTTATTACAACCAATATATGATTTTTTTGCTTTTTTTTATAGATTTATTTTTATTTTTTTTCGCCATAATTTGTGTGAGAGGTAAATAAAACTAATATATAATCTTTATTTTTGGTCTTTGATACTTTATCGATTTTTATTGTTGATCTTTTTAAATATCATTTTTATTTTATGAAAGAAATAAAATCAAAGATTATACAAATTATAAAAATTAATTTCAAAGATATAAATAAATTTTGCACGGATAAATGAATGACATGAATAGGGAGGGTGCACACGGCACACGTTATATATATATTTTATTCAAAATAACAATATAATTTGCATCTATAAATATTCACCTGAACTCATTTTGATTTAGATAGAAAAAATTTACTTTTATTTGATGTAAGTTTTTCTAAAATTAAAATTCGGGACGAAAACGAGTTTGGGTGTGTTGATATTTACCATGCATTTATTAGTAATATTATTGTAATTTTTAAATTTTATATTCATATATATTTAATATTTTTTATATATTAAAAATTATAATTTTCTCTTTATAGAAATTATTTTTTATTTTTATTATTGTTTAATAATAGTTATTTTATCATATTAATTAGGCTAAATACCACATTTAGTTCCTTACCTTAATTTCAAACGGTTTAGTCATTTATCTTTTTTTTTTCTTTCTAATTTGGTCATTTATTTTAATTTTAAGTGACAATTTGATATTTTATGTATTAAAATGTCAACAATGTTATCCTTATTTTTTACAAAATTTCAAAAAATTCATCAAAAATTTCAAACAAAACTCATAAAATTAATTATCATTTTCAATATAATGCAATTTCATCAAATTCATAACTTAAATCTTTAAATAAATTCATATTTTCATCTCTAACAACATCAAATAAAGAACGACAAATATGAGTTTATTTGAATATTTGAACTATACATTTGTAAAGTTTATTTTATATTAAAGAATATAACTAAATTTATGAGTTTTGTTTGAAATTTTTGATGAATTTTTGTAAAAAAAAATGATAACATTGTTAATATTTTAAAACATAAAAGATTAAATTGTCACTTAAAATTAAAATAAATGACCAAATCGGAAGAAAGAAAAAGATAAAGGACTAGAATGTTAACTGAAATTATAATAAATATTATTTTTAAATTTATAATTTTATAAATATAAATGATGCAGATGTATACAGGAAAAACCAAACCCCATTGCAGGTGACAAAGATGATTACCTAAATTTCACATTCAATAAGAAACATAAACAGATTTTTCACGATCAATTAAATGTGAAACAGGGGAGGCAACACTCGTCCCCGCCCCATTCGTTACTATGCATAACTCACAAAAATGCAAGATCTTAAGTTTAAACTCATATGATATTCAATCTAACAATATTAACATTTGTCAATTAAAATGAAATTTAACTACATCCAACGTAATAACTTTTTGTTTTTAAAACCCATAAAACTATAACATGTTGGTTACATATATTTGTTTTTAGTCCAACAAATATACAATTTTATACAATTTTTATTTTTTGGCTTCGATATTTTATTTTCTATTGTTACAAATATATCGGTTTTTATTTTTGATCTTTCGGAAATATCATTTTACCAACCTTTGGAATTACACAATTTCAGTATAAATAATATAATATTGGTTTAGTTAGCTCATGAACTATTTAGAAATTTTAAAATAATTTCTAAACAAAAAAAAGTTGTAATCGTCCTTGATTAATATAATGATGATTAGAGCACTTGTTTTTTATTTGACTCAAGAACACTTGTTAAAAAAAAACAAATAAAAATATATATTTTAAGTGAAAAATCTAACTTTTTACTATTCCAAATTTTAAATTAAACAATTTGCAATATTTGTTTCAACATTTGAATTCATAAACACTTGTAACTTTTCACTTATCTCTTTAATTAAATTATTTTGCTAAAAAACATAGTTCCAAACCGATGTGTCATTATACTAATATGCAATGCATGTTCAATAACAGCACTTTACTTGAGTAGTCAACATAGCAATTTGAGAACAATTCAACGATACTGAACAATCACATGCATTGCAGAATTTTGGACTGTTGAATAAAGCCAACTTCTATTGCCTACATAGAATATTAGTTATTTGCCGAGATTTCTTACTTTCCAATATCACACCACTTTTGGTTTTCCTAATTTTGGTATTATTATCAATATATATTATTTGAATGTACCTTATCCATATAATAATTATTAACTGTCAAATTCCTTATATATAACTCTGTTTCATCTCCCCACAAGAATTCGCCTTATTTTTCCCAACTAAAAGTGAGATTTCAATAGCATCAACTAGCAATGATAAATTGACAAGCACAAAAGTCCAATAGGTTACCTCAAAATATTCGTCCTTACAAATCCGGTGAGCATTGGAAACAATATTTTCTGTTTTAAATTGTACGAGTTTAGTGTAATCACAATTGTCATTAAACTTCGTGAGTTGGATCCAACTTTTATAGCAAAACATAAAAGAAACTTGGAAGAGTATTGGACCATTCATAACTATGCTGGCATTAGCCAAATTATGAAATTTATCAGAGACCCCAGATTTATCAGAGACCATTCATTGGTTGGGCTGCACTTAAAGAAATACAGACATACAAGCGAATACACTTGACCAGAAACATAAATTTTAAACATTAAGCATACAAATGAATAAAGAAACATAAGCATACAGTTGAATACACTTGAAACATTAGATGAAAAACAACATACATTTAGCAATTAAGATATCCAGTGTACTCTTACAGTTACTGTGCTTTTGTTCTAGAACTCTTTGCCTACAACTGCTGGGTCTGGTTCCTTGATCCATCATTCCAAACCACAAAATAAAAAATAAAACAAAATTATAGATAAAATATTTATAATTTATAAAACCAAAAAATTAAAAGACATCATCAACTGAAAAAAAAAAAAAAAAACAAGAAGAACATACCTCTGTTTGCTATCACTATGCCTTTAGAAAATCAGAAGCCCTAAAAAATATTTGCAAAAAAAAGTAGATTAGAACCTAAACAAAATCAAAAACCCTAA
>JBBPBT010000850.1:19297978-19327240 GCA_037974875.1 Cicer bijugum | reverse complement strand
AAACAATTAAAAAATGTAACTTTGAGCGTAATCGATTAAGTACGAACACGATTAAACAGTTACTACACACAAAAAAAAAGGATTAAAAGGACTAAGCAAATGTTTAAACAGAAAAAAAAAAAAGGATTAAGCAAAAACCTAACAATTTTGTTCTTCCTCTTAGCACTTTAAGCTTCAAACGCAGAAAAATGCAACGATCAGTATCTTGATATCACAGAAAAACACATGTTAAAAAAAGAAAACCAGATTGTCAAAAAAATTAAGAAAACCCTAACTCAGATAGTTAAAAAAAAAAGTTAAAATTGTATTGCATGTACCTACGTATGTGCTTTTGCGAGGCCTTTTTCTCCATTAACAATTGATGGGAAGACAGTAGTCACGATTTACAGCGAAAAGAAGGAAAAGTGTAATGACGGCTATGGTTTAGTTAGAGGCTTAGAGCTTAGATCATGGTTGGTTTCTATGGGTTTCGTTATTAGAGCGAATAATAACGATGAATAAAAACAGAGGTTTAAACAAGAAATTGTCATCAAGCAAAAAAGGTGTGGCACACAAACAACAAACATACCAAAAAAATAATAATAAATGCATAAATGAAATATCATTAGAAAGTGCATACAAAAATATAGTTGAAATACGAAAACATTTTTCATTTTACACTTGACACCTTACGTGACTATACCAAATAACTAATCCAAATTTTTTTACCATTAATAAAGACAATTTTTATTATACCAAATAAATCAATATGTAAAATTAGATCTGGAAAAATACATTATTTGAAACAAAAGATAATTTACTATATTTCTTTATTTGACATGTCTCACAAAGAACATTTGACTCAAATTTTAAATTAGGTAAGTCTATTTAATTTTGAGATTAATCTTAAATTAACATGTCCCAACCTCTTGTGTTGGATCAATTGTTCTTTAGTCACGATGAGACACTTCACTTCTTGTTGAAACTTTTTTCTGAATCATGGAAACTCAAAAAGGATCATTTAGCAATTTATTCAAAAACTAGTATGCTATATGCATAATCTACAAGATGTTAAATTAAGTCTCACGTTTAAAATAAAATATCATAATGCCTTACATTGAAAAAAAATACCAAACATGTGTTTCTCATATTATAAGATGAAGAAATTCAAAGTAGAATCCCAACAAATCTAGTAAAGATTGCTTTTGAAATATATCAATTGTAGATCAATTGATGTTACCATGACTATACATTTCATCTCAATAATTAAGAAAATATGCATTTCATTTCTTAAATATAATAAGAAAGTATATTATCATGTATGTGATCCCAAACATATGATATGTACTATTTTGCTAGTGCAATATATTTCAACGATTTAGTGCTGTTTTTAACTTCTAATTCGTCATTCAGACAAAAGATAAAGCAGACGACAACACAACAATATTTGAGTTCTTAAGACACTGGACCAACGAACATAATTCATAGTATAATGAAACTAAAAAATAAATATAGTTTATAACTTCAAGATCTAAAAACATAATACATACATAACACTTAAAAATCATATTTTTCCTAACACATGAGGATAATCACAAAAGATCTAAAATATATAAGTAGAGGCGGATCATTTTTGGGACAGGGTCGCTGCCTTTGCCCTGCGTCGCTCAAACATGTGATTCACCGATTCACGCTCAATCTTTCTCAAACTTACGATTCACTCTCATTTGCTTAGCCGCTCCTCTGCTCACCGCCTCTGCCTCCTGATTGCGTCGCTCCTCTGCTCGCCGCCTCTGATCAACTCCGCCTTGGCCATTCGTCTATCGTCAAAACTCAAAAGATTCGAATTTCAATTTCGTATTTTTGTTTATAATCAGAATTGATGTTTAGAGTTTTGATTTCGAGTTTTGTTAGTTGTGAGTTTGGAGCTTTGATATGAAGTATAGTGTTTTTATTTGGAGTTTCAATTAAATGTTAGTGCTGATTTTTGTTTGGAGTTTTTGTGTTGCATATAAGGTGTTTGATTTTATGTCTATATAAAATATTTGAGTTTTGTTGTTGCAAATAAGGTGTTCTGATTTTATGTTTCCTAAATTAGTTGATTTAGATAGGTTTATGAGAATAAAGAAGAATAAAAGAATTGATTATTTTGGAGTTTTGATTTGGAGTTTTTTTGTTTGGAGTTTTGTTTGTTTCAAATTAGATATAATTTGCTGATTTTTGTTTAGAGTTTTTTGTTGCATGTAAGGTGTTTGATTTTTTGTCTATATAAAGCGTTTGAGTTTTTTTGTTGCATATGTTTGATTTTTGTTTTCATTTAATTTTCACTAAAAAGATGTTTTATGTTTCTTAAATTGGTTCATTTAGATAAGTTTGTGAGAATAAAGAAAAGTAAAAAAATTGATTCTTTTTTCAAGAGAAAAATTTGTGAGAGTGAAAGAGACGAATAGTGAAAAAAAAATTTGATGTCGGTCACTCATATTTTTTAGTCAAGCTTCGCCACTGTATATATGTAAAGAACACATTCTAAATGAATATTGTTTTGCCTCATATAAATCAATATATGTCATATGAATGTAGCTTTACTAAGTAGATTCTCCATGATGACATTGGCTTGATTCCACCAACACCTCAAAATAGTTGGATTAAAACATCATAGGCAATGTTACAAGATAACAACATTAAAAAAAATCCATTCAAAATAAATCTGAAGTTTCAATCAATTACAAATCATGGTTTGTATAACTATCAAAATAAATAAGATTAAATAGTGATCCTCTGATTGTGAGGTTGTCCGTAACGAATTTTAATGTTTAAAATATTAAATAAAAAGAACAATTTATATAAAAAACTGAAAAGCTACATTAATAAGCTGACTTTGCTATTTCACCAGAAGAGTCAGAGACAGAGCCTCACATTTCAATTCTTCTTCCTTCGTTATTTTTCATTCGTATCTTTTCAACTTCCCGTTTACTCTTTCTGAGTATGATAGCTTCCTATAACCGCCAACCTCGTATTTCTGATACCGTCGATTGAGTTTATTAAACACGCTTCCTTTCAATTTCACAATTTTACCCCTATCTGGAAACCACCTATACTTGGACGATGCAGAATACCAAGAACCACCGTAACGACCAGATGGACACTCACTGACGAGGAAGATTAACAAATAATTCGTCGTCTTTTTACGGTACGTCCGAATCACAATCCAGCCACCGAAAACCATGCAGGATCTTGTACCGGAGAGGAAGCGTACGACAATGACGACGGTGTCGCATGTTTTGCCGGGACAGCCGCCAAAGTTGTTGCTTAAGGTTATGATCATGGGGAGCCTTGGTAGCGGCGGAGATTTAATAGCGGCGGCGATGCGCCAATATGTGAAGGAAGGTCGTCGTCCAATCTTGTCGTCGAACGATCCCTTCCAATTCGATCTTCATTACTCTAGAAAGTAAGTCAAAGAATATTTTTTATAATATTAATGTTTTGATATATTGATAGGCAGCATATCTGCTATAAGTTAATAGCGGCTAACATCTAATTGTCTATCAAGTAGGGAGCTATCCGACTATCGTGCGATAGCTGGTAGCAGCTTTCGGACGATGATAACTATCAGGCGATGCGGTTATCAAACGATAGCTGGTAGCGGTTATCGCGCGATAGCCGCTACCATCTATCGTATTATAGCCGATAGTGGTTATCGCCTTATAGCTGATCGCATCTATCATCTGATAGCTGATAACAAATATCGCGTGATAGCGGCTATCGCCTCGTAGCTGATAGCTGATAGCAACTATCGCCTAATAGTTGATAACAACTATATTGTCTGATAGTTGACGGCAACTATCGTCTGATAACGGCTATTGCCTGATAGTTGATAGCGACTATCGTCTGATAGCTATTAGAGACTATTGCCTGATAACAGCTATCGCGTGATAGACATAGTTGTTATTAGCTATGAGACGATAGTTGCTATTTCCTAACATAATAAAAATAGAAATTTCATTATTATATAGTGAACAACTTATTTTAAAAAATAAAATAAGTAATATTAATTATTAATCATTAAAGAAATTATAATATCAACTACGGCTCACGCTCACCTTCACATTCATCGTCAACATAAACCTTCTTTCTCGACAAAAGAAAATTTTCGCTCTCCATCTTTCTTGCCGCTTTTCCTCACTCTCTAACACTCTCACTCAGAGAGAGAGGAAGGTTCTCGCTCTCTCTCACTCAAACAGAAAGGAAGATTCTCAGCCTCGATCTCTCTTTAAACACTTAATTTTTCATTTCATCTAGAGTAAGCTTTATTGTCATCCATTTTCATACTATCATTCTTGTTTTGCTTTGTTCTGTTTTTCAATAGAAGCTTCCACCGTGAAAGAGGATCTTTTGATATTTTCCAAGATCCGCAAGTCTCGCTATCAGGATTACCTAATCATGAAACTCCACAATGGTCTTGAAGCATTCCTCGTGCATGATCCTCGAATTTTTATTAAAGAATATGAAGAAGAGGGAAACACTATAATGGTATCTTCATCACTTTATTATGTATGTTTACACTTTGATTTGTTGATTTATTTAAGTTTTTTAACATGGTAGTAGTATATTTGACTCATCTATTATTTTTATTTTTGATGTGAGGTTGTTTTTATGTTATGGTTGCCGTGTATTTTTGTTTTAAAAATCTTTATCTCCATTTTTAGAATTGCTACAATTTCCTGAAACAAATGAGGTTTGTTTTGAAAAACTCAAATAATTAATTGAGATTAATTTGATTAAATTCGTTTGTGGTAATTGATTATTTTGATTAATTTATTTGTTTATACGTTATGAATTTTCATTTTGTTTAATTAGCATATATGAAGTTCCTGATGTTTTATTAATTTATTTGTTTTTATCAGTTTGATAGGTATATAGATGAGCATGGATGGCTCTTCAAATGAAGTTACCGATGTTGAATGTAGCTGCCACTATTTCGAGGTGGATCCAAAGTTTTTGAAGGGTGCATTGAAAAGGTAAACTACTCTACGGTACTAGTACTATATAATATCTTAAATGCCTTCAATAATTACACCATATGATTATTTTGGAAATCTTCTATGCATTTATCATTCTACTATACTTCCTCTTGTCTCCTGTATAAAACAAAGGAGGGTTATTAATATTTAATATTTTGATAAAAAATGATAATTATCTTGAAAGTAGTGTATTGTTCACGAATGAGTCATGAATGTTAAAACAATAAAATTAGATTAGGTTCCTCTACCAAGAGTGTTGGTGTGCAACACTCTCTTGATTTCTTCTCTTTATTATCTCTCCTTTAACTATCACAAAACATTGCAGTAGGTGATTCAATTATATTTAAATTTGTTCTTAACTGTAAATCATAGTAATTGCACAGTTGAGTTGAAAATTTTGTTGACTCAATATTAATGCAGTCATGAATAGTTTAGTAGCACACTATTTCATGTGAAATAGTATGCTATTTGATTAAGAATATATTTTGTTGGTTACAATAGTTAAGTGTTATGATTCAGTTTTAGCATATATATTTCTGTACTTGAGACTAAGTGCATGTTTAACTTTGTGGTGAATTTGACAAATTTATGAGAAGCCACTACAAAACCAAACATGGACTAAAAGAACTTTGGATATTCATGTCCGTCTTGACATGCTAGATTTTTGCATAACATTTTTTATTTGTTTTTTTTACTAAAGAGTTTGTTTTTAATTTGCATTACATTTGCTGATTGCAAATATATTGTGAAATATTGCAAAATCTCAATAAATAATATAGTTTTATTTAAATATTGATAAATTTTTATGCAGTATCTCTTGATTTGATGCAAGATTTGGTCGTAAACCAATTGGATTCCGTAAAAATGGGTTCCATGAAGTGTGGTAAACTGGAAGGTTAAAGTGATATAGATATTCGTAAACTATTGCCGTCATTGCAGAAACAATTTTTACAAAAACAGATGGATATGTCTGCCATATCCTTGAGTATGGTAAGATATTTAATTTAATCTCTAAATTCTATAATCTTTCTCAAGATTTGTGATAGATGAATTATGACAAATATGTAGTGGACTTATGTTCTAGTTGTTGATGATATATGCCATTGGTTTGTAGTAAATATTTTGCTCTTTTTAAATTTCAATTGTGTGTGTAATTTCATTCAAAGTGTTGGTCATCTTAAATTTAGAAGTTGAATAGTTTATGGTGTGGTTTATTAATAATGATATAATTAACATGTCACAGGGTATACAAAGCTTGTTTTCCTTTTTCTAATCACGTGGGTGAGCTACATCTTTAACTGCTATTGTTGAAGAATATGGAATATCTCGTACATCCATACCTTACATCTTTGTCATTTTTATACACTTTACTCACTGAGTCTATAAAAGGTAACTCTGTTAAGGTAATCCCATTTTCTTAACTTAAGTGATTCATATGAAACAGTAAATATTGTGTTTTTAATGAGCACCACTAATCAATTGCATACTCCTTTTCATATTATAAGACCAATTTCAACATTATTTGTTAATTTTATTGGTTTGAAACTTTCTTTTATCATAAATGTTAGGTCAATTTCTCAGGTTTCTAATATATTTCCTCTGACTTGTTTTTAAATCAATTACATGATAATATTAGGACTTACATCTGTAAAATTGGGCTAGTTAATTATTGTTAGTTTTGTTTTTCTATGTTTTAATAGGTTAATTATTATTATTTATTTCTTAATTTTTCCTCTAAGAATACGTGTAACCTATAAATAAAGGTTTTATTCCATATGAAATAATTTGTCTTTTTTATTATATGCTCTTAAATTGGCAATTGCATTTAGAGTATATATACTTTTTGCTTAATGTAAAATTGTTTTCTTTTATCATTTGACCACTATTTGCTTTTGCTCACACCTTTATCATTCTCAACTTTTCTATACACTTGGAAGACACGTGTGATGATGATTTTGAACATTTAACTTTTCCAAGATGTATAATAGATGATGCACATACAAAAATATGGTACAAGGATAATACATTCAATGTTGAAGCTTGTGATAGTGTGGATAACGTGCATTGTCTGAATTCTTCATTCGTCTCCTTAAAATCAAAAAATCTATGCGATAAAAATCAAATGAGGAAAAGAAAAAATGTGTATGTTTATAGTTTTACTACGAAGTATACATATTTAAAATTTGTCATATCTTTGATTTACTCTGTGATTTAATTATTAATAAATTATTTCAAAATTAATTAATACTTTAATATTTATGAAACAAATCCTGAATAAACCATAACAACTGAACAATAGAAAACACTATTTGTTGGCAGGGTTTCGAAACACCACTACATTTTTAATAAAACTTACATTTTTTACAGAATAATGTTTAAACTTGAATGTACATACATGATACGATCTCCAATAAAATTAACAATTGATTAGTGATACTCATTAAAAACACAACATTTATAAAGGCCCTACTCAAGTTAAGAAAATGTGGTTACCTTTTGTAGACCCAGTTGAGTAAGATGTATAGAAATGACAAAGATGTAAGCTATGGATGTACGATATACTCCAAATTCCTCAACAAGAGCAGTTAAAGATGTAGCCCACCCACGAGATTTTAGTAAAGAAAACAAGCTTCCTGGACCCTCTGACATGTTAATTAAATCATTATTAATAAACCCACCATAAATTATTCAACTTCTATATTTAAAATGACCAACACTTTGAGTGAAGTTACATACACTAACTAGTAAAACATCATAAATGAGATTTAAAAAGAGCAAAATATTTATTACAAACTGATGGCATATATAATCAATAACTAGAACCTAAGTCCATCATTACATACTTGGAAAAATTTATCAATCACATTGATGAATCTCGAGAAAGATTCTAGAGTTCAGAGGTGAAATAAATGGTTAAATATCGTACCATATTCAAGAATATGGCAGACATATCCGTCTGGTTTGTGTAAAAATTGTTTCTGCAAATACGACAACGTCCAAGATAGTTGAAGAATATCCATATCACCTGAAGCTTCCACTGAATATAAGTTTCCATACTTCGAAATGGAAGATTTTTTGGGAAGTAAATGGTTAATCTTTTTTCTTTGTAAACAGCGAGCAATCCGAAGTGGCTTCCAATTGCAAGCTTTTTTTTTGTTCTTGTCTGCAAACAATGCAATTGTCAATTATAGAGAAAAGATCGTATTCTCATTTGGAAGACATAGGATACCACGTACTCTCTTGTATGAATAGCCGGCAAAAATGACATGTTCCTGCGAATACAAGAGCAAATTTTCTTTAAAAATAGATTAGATTAAGCCAACACTAATATTTACAAAAATAAAAACACTAATGTTTAAGAAATTACAAAAAATAATAAGACAGAAAAAATCCAAAAAAAAGATACACAAGAACGGATACAGTCTTATAGAGTAACATGCGTCCTTCAACTAATGTACCCTTAATATCGAAGTTTCGAAAAATATTCTTTCACACGGGAAGAAACCTTTATTTATAGGTTACATGTATTCTTAAAGGGGAAATGATAAAAAATAAAAAATTAACCTATTAAAACATAGAAAAACAAAACAAACATAACAATTAACTAACTCAATAATTAACTACTAAATGCTCAATAACTCTTAACAAGTTTTACTATTACTAATCCAAGTACTAACACTATCATATAATTGATTTAAAAACAAAGGAAATAAATTAGAAACCTGATAGTTTAGCAGCGTAATCAAGTTGAGACTTCCTATCTCCAAATGTGAAATCCATTTTTCCAATACACTTATTTCTCAAATATCCATTTGGTAGAGAAATTTTGCGCAACAACTTAAGGTACCGGTAGACAAATCCAATAATATCGCTACCTAAAAGGATAAAATAAAAGTTAAATTATAATGAAGAAAAGAAATAATAAAACTACATTTTTTACAAAATAATGTTTAAACTTGAATGTACATACATGATACGATCTCCAATAAAATTAACAATTGATTAGTGATACTCATTAAAAACACAACATTTATAAAGGCCCTACTCAATTGACAAACTTAGTAAACAAAACCACATAAGCAACAAACTTAGAAATCTAGATAAAAAATAAAATAGCATATGGAGAGAGTAAAAAATGAGCACAAAATAACAATATATGTAGACATACCTGATTAATCAAAGAAATCACAGTTGTTAAAATAAAAAAATATAACATATGGACGTTCAAACAAAGGTCATAGCCGAAGATGAAGCAATAAAAGATCACCCAGATCATCAACTATTACATTGAAGCAGCCTCATGCAGTTCCCTGGCTGTGGAAATAGTAGATATAGAGTTAGCAATGATTAAAAGAATGGTAAAATAAATTTGTAATCCCCGTAAAACTTCATTAGATCATCAAGCAATAAATCGTCACTTAGATAAAGTTGCTTTTCATCAATGTGATACCTGTGCTCACACAGAAGTATTAAGAGGTAAACTGGCTTGATTCATCAAATTTCTCTTCATGTCTTCTCTCATAAGCTGTTATGATAAGGATCGATCAAAATAACAAATAAATGAAACAGAAATGTATTGAAGTGGACAAAAAAACATTGAATAAAAACATAGCATGCCACTGCCACTGACCTGATATCTATCCTCAGTTGGCATAAAAGAATTAACTTCTAATAAAACCTTAGATAAGAGAAGAGGAAATTTGTCATTGAAAGCAGACAGCAGCTCAAGCATACCATCCACAAAGGAAATTGAGATATCAAACTTGGCAATTCGACTCTGCACACATAGAGAAATTCATATATACACATAAAAATATAGGATCTGTGGGACCATTAGTACTCCCATATATTATTTCATACTCTCTCCTAACTACTCTTAATTACTAATTTTTTTTGGCTTAAATATGATTTGAGTCCACAATGTCCATAAAAAATATTGGATCAGCCTCTAGACCCTCATGAGTCATGACTCATGTTTAGAAATGTACCAACATAACTGTCCATAACAATCTTACAGCCTTTCATTTTCATAATTGTTCAGTGGGGAACAACACAACAATCAGGAGTATCAATGGAACCATTACTAATGATACAATTAAACTATGAAATTATTATTTATGTGATTCCAAACTGTACGAGTATTCATGTTTTCATGGAGGAAATTACATCATGAGAATGAAAATAAACATATCAATATGTTCTAGTAAACCCAAATTTTAGTTTTTCGAAACACGAATGTATTATGCGTTCTAGAAAACTCAATTTAAATTTGCCCTAAATACATTTACATTTTGAAAAGCTTAAATTAAGTTTTTCCAATACAATCATTTAAATGTGTCCTAGAAAATTTTTATAATTGTGTTCTGGAAATCTTCCATGAAGGTTGCCGGTTATTTAGGTTTTAAACATGTAAAATGAGTGTTTTGAGTAGAACATCAAAGTAGGTGTATAAATAACTGTGGGAATAGGGTTATAATTTTTGTAAATTTATTAACAAAAACATTTGGTATCAACTATGTAGAGGTCTTTCGAACCCCAGCCAACCGATCTTATTCTCTATTGTTCAGTTTTAATGGTTTATTCATAATTTGTTTCATAAATATTAAAGTATTATTTTAATTTTGAAATATTTTACTAATAATTAAATCACAAGTTTTATTTTCATGATGTATTATGTAAAACTATAAACAGGCACATTTTTGCTTTTGTCTGTATGCTTTATCGTGGAGAATCTTCTATCTTCAAATAATTCACCTCGTAAATGACTTCAAACAATTGATCTTTGAGAAGATTAATGAATAATTGTTCCTTGAAGTTTATTTGGAAATATGTACTGGAAAATGGAACCTATTGTCCCATTTTTACCATATTTTTCAAATGGACATCATTTATTATGCGGTTTGGCTTGGAGAAGTTGAATGTTCAAAATCATCATCATATATGTCTTTGTATAGAAAAGTTGGTAGGAATAAATTCATTCTTTGAGGGAAGATACAGCGAGTCATCGATAATGGAAGAGTTTCTCCACAACTTCATTAAACTTTTATCAATATCTCCAACAGAATAACATATTCCAAACCACGGTTCAAATTTGGGAGCTGAAAAGTAGAGCAACAAAGTCGATCATGAAAAAATAACTTGCAACACTAATTTTTAAAACATTTCATCGGGTAGAGTAAGCTGCATATCACAAGGTCATATTTCCTCTTATTTTATCGTAAATCCAAACATATAGTGCAACAAGACATACGTCAATCATCTCTGAAAAAAAACTTGCAACACTAATTTTTAACCTGAAATGATTTCATGAGACCTATTAATTTATAGTAAATTCAAATATATGTGTATACATTATATATATTTTTGATTATATTTAAATACCTGTAAATGATTAGACCTACATCCCTCTAATTATTAGGCTATCCTTCATCTACTCAAGTCGATGGACGATAGAGGTGTGAGCAAAAGCAAACAGTGGATAAATGATAAAAGAAAACAAACAATGCAATTGTCAATTATAGAGAAAAGATTGCACCTCTCATTCAGAAGACATCGGATACCACGTACTCTCATGTTTCCAAGAACAAAGAAACGAAGAAGTTGTCTTATTAGCTGCTTATTCCATCTCATAGTCGGCATAAATGACATGTTCCTGCGAATACAAGAGCAAATTTTCTTTAAAAAAAGATTAGATTAAGCCAACACTAATATTTACAAAAATAAAAACACTAATGTTTAAGAAATTACAAAAAATAATAAGACAGAAAAAATCCAATAAAAAGATACACAAGAACGGATACAGTCTTATAGAGTAACATGCGTCCTTCAACTAATATACCCTTAATATCGAAGTTTCGGAAAATATTCTTTCACACGGGAAGAAACCTTTATTTATAGGTTACATGTATTCTTAAAGGGGAAATGATAAAATAAAATAAAAAATTAACCTATTAAAACATAGAAAAACAAAACAAACATAACAATTAACTAACTCAATAACTCTTAACAAGTTTTACCAATCCAAGTACTAACACTATCATATAATTGATTTAAAAACAAAGGAAATAAATTAGAAACCTGATAGTTTAGCAGCGTAATCAAGTTGAGACTTCCCATCTCCAATTTTTCAATACACTTAAGTTCCTCAAATATCTATTTGGTAGAGAAATTTTGCGCAACAACTTAAGGTACCGGTAGACAAATCCAATAATATCGCTACCTAAAAGGATAAAATAAAAGTTAAATTATAATGAAGAAAAGAAATAATAAAACTACATTTTTTACAAAATAATGTTTAAACTTGAAAGCACATACATGATACGATCTCCAATAAAATTAACAATTGATTAGTGATACTCATTAAAAACACAACATTTATAAAGACCCTACTCAATTGACAAACTTAGTAAACAAAACCACATAAGCAACAAACTTAGAAATCTAGATAAAAAAATAAAATAGCATATGGAGAGAGTAAAAAATGAGCACAAAGTAACAATATATGTAGACATACCTCATTAATCAAAGAAATCACAGTTGTTAAAATAAAAAAAATATAACATATGGACGTCCAAACAAAGTCATAGCCGAAGATGAAACAATAAAAGATCACCCAGATCATCAACTATTACATTGAAGCAGCCTCATGCAGTTCCCTAGCTGTGGAAATAGTAGATATAGAGTTAGCATTGATTAAAAGAATGGTAAAATAAATTTGTAATCCCCGTAAAACTTCTTTAGATCATCAAGCAATAAATCGTCACTTAGATAAAGTTGCTTTTCATCAATGTGATACCTGTGCTCACACAGAAGTATTAAGAGGTAAACTGGCTTGATTCATCAAATTTCTCTTCATGTCTTCTCTCATAAGCTGTTATGATAAGGATCGATCAAAATAACAAATAAATGAAACAGAAATGTATTGAAGTGGACAAAAAAACATTGTCAAATTGTCTAATTCACCACAAAGTTAAATCTCAAGTACAGAAATATACATGCTAAAACTGAATCATAACTTAAACTCAACTAGATTCACTGCAAATTGTAGCTAACAAAATATATTCTTAATCAAATAGGATACTATTTGACACGAAATAGGGTGTTACTACACTATTCATGAATGCATTAATATTGAGTCAACAAAATTTTCAACTCAACTATGCAATTACTATGATTTTCAATCAAGAACAAATTTTATTATAATTGAATCACCTACTACAACGTTTTGTGATTGTTAAAGGAGAGATAATAAAGAGAAGAAATCATGAGATTGATCTAGAGAGTGTTGCAGACTCTTGGTAGAGAAACCTAATCTAATTTTATTGTTTAAACATTCATGAGTCATTCTTGAACAATACAATACTTTCGGGATAATTAGCATTGTTGATCAAAATATTAAATATTAGTAATCCTCCCAATTTCCAATAGTAAAACAAGTATTTGTATTTTTAAAATTGTCCCATGTTAAAAGCAGTCAAATTTTGCATATCTTTAAAACTACTAAATATAATTTTTTTTTTTATTCTGGAGACTAGAGGGAGTATAGTAGAATGATAAATGCATAGAAGATTTAAAAAACAATCCTATGGGAAAATTATTTAAGGCATTTCAGATAATATATAGTACAAGTACCGTAGAATAGTTTACCTTTTCAATGCACCATTCAAAAACTTTGGATCCACCTCAAAATAATAGCAGCGATATTCAACATCAGTAGCTTCATTTGAAGAGCCACCATGCTCATCAATATACATATCAAACTGATAAAACAAATAAACTAATAAAACATCAGTAACTTCATATATGCTAATGAAACAAAATGAAAATTCATAACACATTGATCCATTACCAGCATGTGCTATAAACAAACCTCAATCAATTCGTAACATATTTATCAAATTAATCCATTACTATAAACAAATTTAATCAAATCAATCTCAATTAATTATTTGAGTTTCTTAAAACAAACCTCATTTGTACCAGGAAATTTTTTACTCCCCATGACGAGCATGTGCTCTACAAACCCACGGTGTTATAAATTTCTTTTAAAAATAATTCCTTCAATGTGATATAAATCTGCCTACCTAACATGTGTGCCACCCCTTGCACTTTGGTTGGGGCATGAATGTTTCATGCGCCTACACACATAGCTGCTGCAGACTGTAAACAACAAAAACACATGAATATATACACAGCCAATGAAGAAAACATATAAAAAAACTAAAATTAGACATATTTGTTCTTTACTATCTACTCATATCATACCATACATCCGCTAACACCATTTTAAAGAATATATTGATTGATATGTAGCTCTAATGTAGAACCAGTGATGTACTCTAATAGGGTAAATTAAATGCTATCTAATTTTCATACACTCATTTATCACATCATTTTCTCTATATCTCTTTTTTGCTATCTTATTACCAATATACCACATCATTTTCTTTCTATTTCTATTTCTTTCAAAGTGTAAGATGGGAGTTTAGATGGACTCAAACTTTTTCCTTTTATTTAGAACTAAAGTTTAAAATTTTTAAAGTCTTGATTAAAAAATAGTTGGATAGAAGTATTAACAAACACCTACACAATTTTGGACGGAATTCTATTTACTATATTGGTATACAAACAGATTTTAAGATTTAGAGGATAGCCTCGTACTAGTTAATTTATTATGTGTTCATATTATTATTATTATTATTATTATTATTATTATTATTATTATTATTATTATTATTATTATTTAAAACAAAAACAAAAAAAGCAAGTTAACCAGAGTAGCAAAGCGCGGAACATATATTGTAAATAAAAAGGCATCTATGTATCTTCGATTTAGTGTGTGCGCTTTTGTTGCAATTGATTTTTGATAGAGTAAAAGAAATACCCAGCAACCATAAAATAAATACAACTTCACATCAAAAATAAAAATAACAGATGAGTCAAATATACTACTACCATATTATAAAAATTAAATAAATCGAGAAATCAAAGTGTAAACAGACACAATAAAGTGATGAAGATACCATTATAGTGTTTCCTTCTTCTTCGTCTTCTTTAATAGAAATTGATCATGGACTAGGAGTGTTTCAAGACCATTGTGGAGTTTCACTTTAGGGTTTAGGGTTTAGGGTAATCCCGAACATTATAGTGATTATAGTGAGACTTGCGAATCTTTGGAAAACGTCACATGATCGGCTTTCATGGTGGAATCTTCGATTAAAAAAACAGAACAAAAAGCAAAACAAGAATGAGCGCGTGAAAATGGATGAGAATAAACCTTACTCTAGATGAAATGAAAAAATAAAGTGTTTAAAGAGAGAGCGAGACCGAGAATCTTCCTCTCTGTTTGAGTGAGAGCGAGAACCTTCCTCTGTTTGAGTGAGAGTGTTGGAGAGTGAGGGAGAGCAAGAACCTTCCTCTCTTGAGTGAGAGTGTTGGAGAGTGAGGAAGAGCAAGAACCTTCTTCTGTCTTTGAGTGAGTGTTGGAGAGTGAAGGAGAGCGAGAGGGCAAGAAAGAGCGAGAGCGAAAAAGTTTAGAGTGTTTTCGAAAGAGTGAGAGAATGAGGGCGAGCGTGAGGAGAATCGGGGTAGGTGCCGTGACTGGTACTCTTATTCCTCACTCTTTCTTGCTCATTTTCATTTCCTTTAATCGTGAAATTAAATAAAAAACACTAGTAACAATTAATTACATTTCTATTCTTCCAAATCAAAAATTTAAATTGAATAATAATAATAAAATCAAATATTAATTATTTTAAATTATTAGTTATTCAATTAAAGTAAAATAAAATAGAGTATTATTAATTAATTTTGATGTGAAGTAAAATTTATTTATTTTAATCGTGTATCATGACTCATGAGATAAAGGGTTGCTCCATTGCAGGGATGCACATACATGCATCATAGCATCTCCAAATGTGAATTTAATATGAGTTTTTTAAATGGGATTCACTGCACCACATCATCTTGAAGTCAACATGATTTAAGTTCTACTATGTCACATCACCCTAAATCAACTCATTCATTTTTTACCATTTAACTTTTAAAAAATCATATTATATTTCATTAATATTTAATTTGTATTTAATTTTATTATAACTTAAAATATTAATTTAAATATTCTAATTAATATTAATAAAAATTACCGTTAATAAAAATTTTAATAAAATTCTATAACAAAAATTGTGAAGAAAAAGTATGAGTAACAAATTGTTCCTATTAATAAGCTAACAATTGTAATTAAAGGAAGAAAAAAAAGACTAACCGTGGTATATTAACTAAAAAAAAGCTAATGATTACAAAATTATTATTATTTAATAAATTAAAAAGAAGTTAACGGTTATAAATTAATAAAAAATGATAAATTTATTATTATTAATAAATTAATAAAAGTTAACCTTCTTCAGAGTATCGTGATGACACTTTGGCACAACTCCAATATGACTTTACGGAACCACAATATGCTCACCCTATATAGCGCATGTACTACGTGTGTTTTTACGGGAATCATATAACATGTTGCCAAAAACAGTTTAAATAGTTTATAAGTGGATTATCCGAGTTATTTAACTTTCTTAATAGAAATATTAGTTTCTTTATTTCAACAATCAAATAAATTTCATTAACCTAAATACCATATTATAATAATCAGTGAAGTTCTTAAATAAATTAAATTATAATTAATAAAAATAGTTAATTCTATTAATTTCAATGATAAAATAGAATTATACTACGAGTGTGAAGTGTGAATTCTCAAATTTAGTAACACAAACATTGATGAAATTAAACAATATGTTGATTGGTGAGCACTTGACGAATTTCATAAGTGTTTCTTTTTAGTTGTTTTTTTTTCTCAACTAATTTTAGTAATTTATCTTTTCTTATATTTTGAAACTCTTGTCAATAGTATAATTATCAATAATAATTATAAATATTAAAAATAATAGGTTGAATATTTTATAACAGGTTTGAGTTCTAGACTTTGTAATTATTTGTGAATTTATAGTGATATTTATAATTTCTTTTAAAAAAAACTCTTCATAATGAACTTGTTTGCGAGAAAATTTTGTCATAGAATCAAAGTTTTATTTTATATTTTTAAGGGGTATTAATTATTCCATTTCTCCCAAAATAATTGTCATTTGTAAAAATTAATTGTCAATTATACCATCTAATTAATATTGTGTGTATAACTCTCAAGTTATTATTCTTCATCTTACATTTACTAATTAATTTGTGTCATTTATATATTTTTTAATTGATGTAAAATAGTCAAGGAATTACAATGCAAAAAGAGAAGTGTTGCTTACACACTTTTTAACACACTTTTTTATATTGGTTAAAATTCATGTGGGACCTACCAAATTTACGTGGGCTCCACTAAATGTATAAAATTCGACCAATAAAAATAAGTGAGTTGAAGAGTGTGTTCTTAGTATTTTTTATGCAAAAATAATAATAGTAATAAAATAAAGACATCATCTGAATAATTCTTGTATCATCTGTAAGGTTAAGTTCAATTGACAAATATCCGTATGTTAAGTTGGAAATCATGTCTCGAGTTCGAACTCAAGACCTTGCAGTTGTATGAAATTTTTTATACAGCACCAACACCAGCACCAGCACTAGTCAGCATGTAGCACTTTAAGGTTGTAACTGACTTAGTTTAAATATTTGCTTTGTAAGAGTGTGGTTGTACTGGGGTGTTGGGTGTGGGTGAGAGAAGTCTATGTGTTGTAACAATTTTCACATAGTGTTAATTCTCTGGTTACCGGTTTAGGCAGCGGCCGTGGTTTTTTCCTCCAGTTTTGGAGTTTCCACTTTATATTCTTGTGTTGTGATTGTGTCTTGATTCTTTTGAACTTATGCTATTTTTCTCAACATTATGTACCTTTCATTTTACTCATTTCAAAATAAAAAATTCCAAAAAACTTGTGCAAAAATTAAGTTTAAAATAGTTAAATAAGAACTTGGGTGGTATTGTACACCAAATGTTTATAACTATAACCAAAATATATACTATCATATCTTATATCAAAGCTATAACCATATCAACCAAATGTTACATCAAAGGTTCATAACTATATCCCAAAACAACAAGCTATATATCCAAAAATATATGTCATCAAGTTACATATCATAATAACATGTTACCAAAAAAAACACAACATGATTATCTCAACACAATACATGTCATCAAATCATTGTGTCATTCTTTTCGAAATATCATCCTCTGATCTCAAAGTACCGAAGCATGTTCCATGTTTAGGATCAATTAAGTTTGGTTGTGACAATGTGTCAACTTCTTCCATAACTTCATCTCCATCATCACGATCAATAGTTAGTAGTTTCGCTGCATCACTTACAGGTCCTTTTATGATTGATGGTTTCACATTTATCATCCTACCACTTCTCCTCACATTTTTAAGATCAAGCTTTCTTGCAAGGTTCAACATTTACTAAGAGTTGCATTCTTATTCATCAAATAATTTCTTATCCACTCACACATTGTTAAAATAGGTTTATCACTAGCAACTAAACTGTGCTATTGAAAGGGCTGACATTTCCGGACCTTCAAATAGGTTGCCTTCTTTATAATTTAAGGTCTAATATTTACGGACCTTCAAATTAGTTAAACCATAATAAAATTAAACCATTTTTGTATTAAAAAAAAAAGGAACATAATTTCAGTGTATAGGACTAATGTGCTTAATTTTAAACACAACATCTTGTTTGTTGGGGTGGTTTGGGGATATCTTTATGCTACCCAAGGACTTGGATTTGATCCCATGATATATTTTGTACATTAGTTTTTGAATATAGTAGTTGGAAACAAATTATTTGAAAGATGCAATGTCATTAATGGTAATGGAATCAATGTGAAAATAACATAAATATCTATAAAAATTTGAAAAATCTTAAAACTAAAAGTAACAATCTTTTAAAATAAATTTGTTGTGTAAATATGATGGTGTGTCGGATGGTGTACTTACATTTTTTTAATAAATATCAAATATGATAATTTTTTAAGATAATTAGTAGATATTTAGTTAGTATGCATATAGTATATAACTAAACTACATTTAAACAGATGTACAATGGCATCTATATTTAGGCATTTGTATAATAAAAACACATATGTAGTAGTGATAAAACTCTAAATAAGTGATAAATGTGAAAGTTTTGATAAGGCTAAATGGTGTAGGTGTGGATAAAAATATTTGGAAACTAAATTATATTTAAGGTGATATTACAACAATGCATTGAATATTTTTGTACTCAGATTGTTTCATTCATAATAACTAAAGAGACACAAAGAGATACATTATGAAATTTCATTGGTTTGGTTTAGTGTTAAAAAGATAGGTCTTGGTAAATGATTTTAAGTTTTTAACCATATTGATATATACAATTGATGACATATTTATATAATAAGAATGATTATTAATTGTGTACCTTTTAGATTTTTAGATTCGAGAGATTGTTTTTGAAAGAATACAAATGCATGTTGAACTACCTTCATTGTTGTTTAAATTTTCGACATTAGACTAATTGTCTAATAGGATAAAAATTAAATTATTTTAATAACTAAAGACATGATCTCTCATCGGTTTTAATAGAATGGTTCAAGCTATCACGATCCATTCCAAAACAAAATCCCACACATATTCATCAAATATTTAGAGCTTAATGATAATATACCATAATTTATATCAATAATAACTCTCAATAATTGACTATGGTCAATCCATAACTGATTAATTAAAGAATTAATCTAGCACTTTCTCACTTCAGTGACAATAATCAAATACTAAATCAATATGAAATTATATATAACTATTGTCCAAGCACTTGTTAGTTGTTATTGAAAGAGAAGTAAGCTTTAAAGTTGTAGAAATTGTATCCGATAAATCTTACATGTCATAGACTTACAATTCATATAAACGGGTGAATTTACACTGGCCTAAGCATCTAAAAATGCCATAACAAACTCTCACTAATCCAATAAACTGTAATAGTTAACTTATCCGCAGACGCACACAGGTCAAATACAATTGATAAAATTTAAATAGAGGTAATATTTCGAATCATCTTACAAGGACTTCTGATATAATAATAATAATAACCGAATTGAAAATTAAAATTATTAATTGTGACAAAGTTGTGAAATCTAAATTATATAAATTTATAAGATAATTATAACTTAATATATGCTAGTTGGTGATAAATTTCGACTAGACATGACATGCCATATGTTAATAAATATGTTGATTAATATAGATATTATGATATATATTGGTGTAATTTTGGAATCTATAGTTGGTATATGTTATGAGTAAAATTGTTTTTATAAGTTGAATCAGTATCATGTTCATTCAAGATCCGCCACTACATACAAGTGAACATCTATGTAAACAAAAGAAATGTTATACAATCCTAATGAGTACATAAATAAAAATATCCGTAAAAATAAAGAAAACGACCAATAAGATAAAACAAGTCTAATTTATCTTCTTTTACTCTAACCCAATAAAAAAGAGTCACATACCAATCCAGGCCTTACACATATTGCTTGATGTCCAAGCCAACTAACACAACATTTTCGCTTGGTGAATTTTGTTGGATCAGACTAAGTCAAGAACGATTTCGTTAACCGATTTAAGTTCGGACCAATATACATATTTCTTACTAGAAAAACAAATTAGCTCGATTGATTCTTAAGTAAGCTTTTTAAATTAAATCCCAATATATCATAACTTTATTTTTAACACTTACAAGTCGACTCTAAATATATTTTAATTATTGTTAATGAACGTATTTGATTATTAATATATTTTTTGAATGGTTACTTCAATTCAAATTGAGATAAAATTTTGCATTGTTATTTATTTATTTGATTACATAATTAAAGAAGAATTAGTTTAAATTTAAGATTTTATGTTTTTGAAATGAAGACCTTATTTACCATGTGCATACATAAGTATTTCTCCTAATTCATTATTACAAAATCAATTACAGAAATTGAAATTATATTTTATCTTTTATGTGACAAATTTTATTTATTTTTATTTTTTTGAAGGATTTTATGTATTATTTAAATTTATATATCATTTTAATTTTTTTCTAGTAAATAATAAAATAATTCATGATTTATTTTGGCAAACCTGTTAAAATTTTAAAGTAAATAAATTAATGATATGAATTTTAAGTGTTCCAGCTCTACTGCTAAGGTCGTCAAGGATGGAGAAAAAAAAAGAATCGCCAAACGTTTTTGGAAGAGAAAAAAAAAGTCAATTGTGACCTGTGAGTAGGATCTGCTCTTTTGTAGTGCAAGAAATTTTATTACTGTTAAATAATACTAATACAAATTCAATTAACCCTTTCCATTATTTTGGTTTATTACTGTTTTTAACTTAAGAATGATTTCTGCGCAGTTGATATGCACTTAATTGAACATGAATTATCACCTGCAATGCTGCAGTCAAATTTATAATTTCACATATTACAAATATCAGAAAAGATTTTGTGCAGAAAAAAAGTGTTTCTGTTTATCTGATGCAGAAAACACCTGCTTCCCTTGTTTCTTTGCTTTCGTAATTATTTATTTTAGGGAGACTATTAAATATTAATTATAAAGGTAAAAGAATTGATTAATATTGTTATGAAATTAACTAAAAAGAGAGAATATTTTATTATGCTCCATAAGGTACGTTCTTATAAGGTCATTTAAAAGGAAGAAGTGCATATTATATTTATTCTCCCCCTTATGTAGGCAATTATCTCTAAGAGGACGAATACCAATAATATTAGCTGCTTAAACATTTCACTTGACAAGGATAAATCACCTAGTATAACTCACTCATCTCGGGTCTAGCTCAACAAGGATATAATGATAGAGCTTTAAAGTTGTTTAAGGAAATGGATCTTGAATGCTTAAAGCCTGACTGTGTTACGATTGCGAGTCTTTTAAGTGGCTGTTCATCAACTCGGTCTCTTCTGATTGGAAAACAATTCCACTCGTATGCGATAAAGGCTGCAATGACTTCAGACATTGTCGTGGAAGGTTCACTGCTCGATCTTTATGTAAAATGCTCGGATATAAAAACTGCACATGATTTTTTTTGTTGCATCTGACACTGAAAATGTGGTGCTGCGGAATGTGGTGCTTGTAGCTTATGGCCAGTTAGACAAGCTAAACAAGTCGTTTCAAATATTTACGCAGATGCAGATAGAAGGCATTGCACCTAATCAATTCACCTATCCTAGTATTTTGAAAACTTGCACTACTTTGGGAGCTCTTGATCTAGGGGAACAAATTCACACTCAAGTACTGAAAACCGGCTTTCAGTTCAATGTGTATGTCTCTAGTGTGCTTATTGACATGTATGCTAAACATGGAAAACTAGATACTGCCCTGAAAATCTTTAGAAGACTAAAAGAAAATGATGTTGTTTCGTGGACAGCTATGATTGCCAGGTACACACAACATGATAAGTTTGCTGAAGCTCTTGACCTCTTTAGAGAAATGCAAGATCAAGGGATACAATCTGATAATATAGGATTTGCAAGTGCAATACGTGCATGTGCAGGTCTCCTAGCACTTGATCAAGGACGACAGATTCAAGTACAATCACATGTATCTGGTTACTCAGATGATCTTTCAATTGGTAATGCACTTGTTAGTCTTTATGCTAGGTGTGGAAAAGTACGAGAAGCATACTTTGCTTTTGATCAAATATTTTCCAAAGATAATATATCATGGAACTCGTTGATATCTGGTTTTGCTCAAAGTGGATATTTTGAGGAAGCACTGAACATATTTGCTCAAATGAATAAAGCTAGACTAGAAATTAATTCATTCGCATTTGGCTCGTACAGACAGGGTCGGGTTAGACTTAATGAGGGTAGTTATAATGCAGAGTCTAATGTGGACGATCATCGTATTAGGCCAACTGCTTCTGCAAGGGCACAACGGCGGCGACTGCGGAGACAACAGGAAGAGTCCCAAACCGAACCCCAAACAGTTGATGCCCATCCCGAACCCCAAACAGTTGATGCCCATCCCGAACCCCAAACAGTTGATGCCCTTCCAAGGTCTATATTTACCGCTTCTTTCACAACCAAGAATTAATTTTGTCTTTGTTCTTGGTCGTGCTGTCGCATTTTCAGATCTAAAAATAACAACGACAACTCCATTTTCCCTTCCAACATTTGTAGCCCATTTTAATAAATCATCTCGCGTATCAAACATCATGCCGGTGCTAAATATATCAGTCAAATCAACCATAACATCTTCACCTCCCTTGTTCATAGCGTCATTCATTGCATCAAAATCATCATACCTTTCATCGAAATCACGTTCCAAACAGTCATTCATATCCTCAAAATCAGGTTCCAAACCTTCATACATTTCATCACTGTTGTATTCCCTTTCATCCATTTATCCGTATTCAAAACAAACAAATGAGTAAAATTTCAAATTCTGAACCTCATACGTGAACTGCAATTCACGTAAGTGAACAGTTCACGTACGTTTACGTAAACTGAAAATAAGTAAGCGCACGTGAACTCAGTTCACGTAAACGTACGTGAATTGCAGTTCACGTACACTTACGTGATTTCAGAATGCGTACCCTTCTTGGCCTTTTTGATTTCAAACTCCATTAATTACGCAAACTGAGTTCACGTACGTTTACGTGAATTCAGTTTGCGTAGAGTCCAAATTTTTTTAAGTTTTTTAACATACGTGAACTCAGTTCACGTAACAACATAACGTACGTGAACTGAGTTCACGTAAAATCCCCAGATTTGCAAAAAAAATCAGAACCACAAATTAGAGCAAAAAACATACCTTTAACCACAATGTGATCATCAAACTGATGTGTGATGTGTTGAAAGTAACTTTTTAATGATTTTGATTATGAGTTAGTGAGGTATGATGATTTTTGTATGAGTTAGTGAAGTGTGATGAATTTTAAGAAAAGTGAGTAAAAGTGAGTTGTGGGATAATGAATGTGATAATATTGATGGCAGGGGCATTTTGGGTATTCACATTTTTTTGGTAGTTTGGAGGGGGGTGGGTAACATTATGGGAGGTGTTGGTAGCAAGAGTGATAATAAAATAACTTACGATTTATTTTGACGAATTTAAAGTAAATAAATTAATGATATGAATTTTAACAAATTTAAAAAAATGATATATTAGATGCTAATCAATCGTGTATTGATACTTTATTTTTTACTAAGTGATTGGATTCCGAAAAATTGAATCTTGTTATTATGATTTGAGTTGTTTGTGTCAAACCCTAATAGCATAGTATTATAAATAATAGATTGAAGAGAAGGTAAAGCTGTTGATAGGAGAGTCAGAGGAAGAAAGAAGAAGATGGGAAAAAGTGGGTCGCGAGTAAAACCTTTACCTAGACGACCTAGACGTAATCTTAATAGAACTCGTTATCGGAATATGATCAACGAACAAGATCCAATCCGAGGCCTAGGATGGCGTCGAAGCTGGCGTGGAATTGATGCCAATAAGGTTCCCCTTATCGATTTGGAAGATATGTTTACTCTTAAGAAGAAATCAACAACTTCTCTCTCGGATTCTCAACCTGTAACTTCTTCTGAATCTGAGTCGGTTGTGGAGGACAATTCTGTTTCTCACCCTCATTTGGTTAAGTGTTCCCAATCTACTGCTAAGGTCGTCAAGGGTGGAAAAAAAAAAAAGAATCGGCTTTCCGAAGAAAAAAAAAAGTCAATTGTGACTTTTGAATAGGATTTGCTCTTTTCTAGTTCGGGAAATTTTATTATTATCTTAGTTTATTTATTTATTTATTTATTTTTAATTTAATGCCATCATGTAAGGAGCTTAGCTCCAGCCATAGTCTTTTCCTTTATCTCTGTGTTTATGTCCTATTGACTTATATTTTCTATCCAAAGTTGTGTTTGTTATGTTATGTAATAACTACATCACCAATCAATTTCGTTTTACTTTTTTTTTATCTTAATATGCCATATAAATAATGATAATTGCAACCTAGATTGTTTGAAACTTATGAGGTAATACTAATACAAATTAAATAACCCCTTTCCATTATTTTGGTTTATTTATTACGGTTTTTAACTTAACATGGACTTGTAAATCACAAGGAACCAACATTAAGAATGATTTCTGCGAAGTTGATATGCACATGATTGAACAGGAATTATCACATGCAATGCTGCAGTCAAATTATGCACATTACTCACATATTACCAAAACAGAAGAGATTTTTCCTAAAGTATCTCACCCTTTGCTTCCATGTTCATATCCTATGACATAAATTTCATTGTTACCAAAAGGTTGTCTTTTATACTGATGAAGACTTGAAGCTTGGAGATTTCTATAGAAATGATGTGGATAGATTTTCAATTTGAGTGTTGTTCAGGATTATACCGATGAAGACATGAAGCTTGGAGATTTCTATAGACATGATGTGGATAGATTTTCAATTTGAGTGTTGTTCAGGAACTAGGAAATTATTTCTCTGATGCAGAAAAGATCTGTTTCCCTTGTTTCTTTGCATGTTTCAGTCTAGACTCTTAGATATTCTTCAACATGTTTCTCTGCAGACCGTTGAGCTGGAGTCGCGATAGACCTCTCCAGAGAACTAAACTAAAGTACCTACTTGACAATAACAATTTTCACTAACTAGTTATCTATGACATTTCTTTTAGTCTAAACACAGAATATCTGTTTGTAGATAATGATTGTTATTTCATGATAGTGTGAATGTGATTCAACTTCTAATGATTTTGTGAGAGAAAAACTAGGAAGCTAGAGAAGTGAGTCAGTTTTGAATTCATTGCAAGAAGACAAAGTTGTTCTCATGCTCGGCATATAGTTGTCTGCCTTAGACATTCAGGTAGATAATTTTTGTTAGACTTACATACACTCGTTATTATATCATTTACTTCACAATTATATACATTTGGGAAATTTGAGGTTGTTTATGCATTACAATGCATAGCTGATAGGGAAGAATGCAACATTTACATTTTGCAGCTACATCATGTTCTAGAATTGTGGCTGAGATGTTTTTTTACTTTTTGAAGGTATAGTGAATACAAACATATCCGGTTAAAATCTTTAGACTACTACTAGTAGTAACAAACTTCCTTTATTGGAAGTGTTTTCTGTTAGAGTAAATTCTTGGAGGGTTTATGAGGAGACCTAGCCTTTAAATTTATTGGAATAAAAGATCTGGTTCAAGGGTTACTATCCGAAACTTAAAGAAGAAAAGGAATGCTAGTCCAAAGAGTGCGGAAAATGGAATAAAGAATATTGGGCAATGTCTTCTTTACTCTTGAGAGACTTATGCGGAGACAAAGTAAAGGTAAGTGGAGCCAGATTCAAATGAATATTACTAAGTTTGGACAAAAAATAACTAAAAATTGATACCACAAAGTACAAATGTGAATCACTAAATCAACACTTGGAGCACTCTTTGCAGTCAAAATAAAGAGGGTCATATGCCATTGTCTCGTCTTTATCTTTATTTTTATATTGAAGAGGTGATTTATTTGACAATTGACACAGAATATTACAAACTAGAAATCCATTGTTTATGTTTCTTTTAGATTCTTCATGATCTGCTTCATTGAGTTCAATTGTATTGTTGTGTGTTTGTTGTTTAGAAACTTTTGAAATCTGAATCTTCCATTGCTTTATCCTGTTCAATATAAGTGAATGATCATCTCGTGACAAATGGAGAAGATGATGTTTTTTTTTTCTTTTTTATTAGCACAAGTGGTATTATATATGAAGTTCTGTCTGCTACTCTGAGAGTTGTTGGAGAACAGACTTAACCGATTCTTCATAGTGTGATTTGACGACGAAATATATTTTTATAATGTTATAATTAATATTTTACTCGTTTTCTATGTTAAAGTATTTATTTAAAAATTTGGAAAACACAACATTTGGAATTTATCTCGATTTCGTCATTTATTTATTTTAATGGTCTTTGTGATATAATATGTTATTAGTTTGATTTACGTAGGAGTTAAAAGTATTTAAATATTAAATTGTTATGCGATTGAATATGTTTTTCATAAATTACGATGAAATGAGAGATGATTTAAATACGTGTTTTGGAAAATTGTTGTTATAATTATGAAATTGTTAACAGCGTTAGGTGCAACTAGTTACCTCGTTTTGATTAGGGAGAGTTACCCGTTAGATGGAGCCAACCCCATAAGAAATGTCATCCGTAGGAGGAGAGAGCTACCAACGAGATGTAAACTCCTTAATTTCTATTTGAATAACTAAACTATAAATTTAATGATTTTATTATATATATAACATAATCGCCACAAGATTGTAAAACAGTTATTCGTGTCATTTTGTGTTTCTCTTCTAATTGATGGTGATTGTTGTCTCCTCACTAAGTCTCCTTCACGTTGTTTATATTTTTCAGATTCACATGCAGCTGAGTAGCAAGCTCTTAGTACATTCAAGTCTCAATCATATTTGTTTTGGTAGACCTCTTTGATTGATGATCATTTTTTTGTAAAATCTGTTGAGTCGTAATGTATTTTGCAGCTATTGGAGTTTAGATAGTTTTTGGAAAATGTATTAAACAATTAGATTATGCTATTTGAAATATGAATTGATTGAGTTAATACTCTAAACATGGATTTTATAAGTTTGGAAATGTTGAAGTTACGTAGGATACTTTGTCGAAAATTCGAGAAAAATTATATATATTTTTTGAAATGGTTATTGATAACGATTTAGTTGTTTAATTCTGAGCTAGTTGATAGATTTGCCAAGCTAAGAGTATAGCTTGTGTGCGGGTTACAGCGTTCAATTTTTAGGTCGTAACAGTGATTCTTTCTCTTCAACTCTTTTTCTCTCTCAATTTATTGTTATTGCTTGCTGAATTAATTTTTCTTTGCTGTATCTTTTGGCTTCTTTAAACTTTTTCAATTGGAAATTTGTTACTGAAATTTGAAAATGTTATCGTCCAAATCAAGTGCGGCTTTTTCCTCTCTTAGTGCTGTTTTTCCCGTCTCCATCGGCTACTAGATTTGCTTGAAGGTCTACAACAATAGAACTCACTCTTTCTAATTCTATTTCACATATTTTTGTTTATTCCATGTATTGTCTACCCTTTATACTTATGTCTTCCTTCTATTGTCACAGGGAGTATCTCACTATGGTAGCGCAGTGGATTGTAATAGACCCCATATTCTGCTACAGGGAACAATGCATTTACACAGTGGAGAACGAGAAATCAAGTTTGTATTAAGCAATTGTATAAGAGTAGCATTACACTAGTTTATTATACAGATAGAATGGACAATGGGCGAAGGGGAAGAATACTGCAGAAGAAAATAGAGAACAATGAAAGAGGAATTGAGTGCTTTTTTGTATGCTTTTTTTATACAAAAAGTGGCTCTTGCTTTGAGAATCAACCGTGTTTTATAGCAAGGGAAAGCTTCTTAGCATTCATGAGAGAAGAGATTTTGAGGGTATTACCGTATTACATTGTAGTGACCACTTTTCTGCTACTGTTTACCTCTGGTGTGAAATCACCCATAACTTTTTTGTCTTTGGTTTTATGAATGTGTGTGTGTGTTGTTATCTTAATCTCTTTAACATATCACTCTACAATATGATCTCTTGGATCAATGTAATAATCAAGTTATCTCAATGCAATTTGCAAATTTTTTCATTGTAAAATGTTGTACTTTTAATTCTTGGAGTCAATCACATTACTTGTGTGTATTTTCTCATTGTCTGTTGTTGTAAATATAATTTTCATCTGTGTACCATTAGTGGTCATTGTATAGTAGTTAGGAATTTCTATCCTTTTATGCCAAATTAAAATGTGGCTATGTGTTTATTCTATTAATAAAATTATTGTTATATGTGTGTACCTATGCTCATAATTACGTGTTAATATATACTGATGTTGATTAATGAAGTAAATATCAAGTCATGATAATATATATTTGTATTTGAATTCTGCTTATGATAGATTAATCCATTAATTGTTATAGGTTAATTGATTAGTAAATTTTAGAGTGAGAAATTTGACTAATTAATCGACTTAAGTTATTCAAGTAGTTAGGTTAGAAAGCCCTGAAATTAACCTAAGAAATCAATTTCGGAAACAATGGTCTTAATTATCGAATAATGAAGTATGTTAATGAATAAATCAAAATTTAAATGTTAGTAAAATTAATTTTAATTGATTAAAAAACTTAATTAATCAAATAA
>JBBPBT010000850.1:19276422-19297575 GCA_037974875.1 Cicer bijugum | reverse complement strand
TTATTATGCTCTTTTAAAGTAGATTCTTATAAGACCGTTTTAAATATAGATATAACTCATGTAACTTACAAATATATTGAGTCTCCTATAAGATACATTAGCATAATGGAGTAAATGTTTTTTAATTATGGGAAGTAAGAAGATAGACATATATCAAATTTACATAGTACATATTATTTCTATAAGAATTACCTCATTAATAACTTTGTCGGGTTATTAACAAACCTTATCGAGAAAATTTAATGGGACAAAACTCTATTTAAGAGAAAAAAGACATGCTATATTTATTTTTCTCATGAATTTAATATTAACTACTTAAACGTTTTACTTGACATGAATTTGTACAAAAATAATATCTTTGAAAAAAGATATTCTTGTAATATTCCTCACGTAATATTGTTGTAGTCATCTTTTTTTGGAAGGCAAATTATAAGTCTCTTGCATGTGGTAGAATCATATACTTCAACCATAAAAACATTTTGACTTATCTCATAAAGCTAAAATTTCTCCATCATTTGAGGAAATTGTTATAATGATTTGTTTCACATATCCTCTTGAAATGGTAGTACTTCTTCATACAAACAAATAACTTCGTTGAGATCTACCATTATGAAGATTAGAAAATTAACTTACATATCTAATATAACAAAGTAAATGTTCGACGATAAATTCACAAAAAATAATATAGTAGAGCATGTATAGTTATAATTAGTAAGATACATTTGTGTTATTATGAAACGCACTGTTTCACTTAAATTTTTTTTAATAATAATAGTATAATAAAATAAAAAAATCAAACCCACTCTACTTCACTCTTCCCTCTTTCTTCTCTCTCTTGGCAAACGCCACATTTCCCTATTATTATTTTTCTTCTTTTTCACCACAACACAACACAGGTTGCACACCTAAACTCTCAACCTTTAAAATGAATTAACATCTTTAAAAACATAACTTCTCATACTCCTACAAATGCTCTTGGTTAGGATTTTGGAGGTTAGGGTTAGTGAGTAAGGAAAGAGAAGAATAATCATTCTTTGAAAGGTGTTCATTGAGACTCTTTGAGGTAAATACACAACTCTAATGTTAGTATGAATTTCTAGAAAAATGTAGTTTTAGTTAAAAATCCTACTTTTGTGCATAGAGTAGATTTAAAGAATTTTAATGATTTTCTAGAGTTTTGGTTAAGAATTTTGATTTTATATGATTTTTTAAGGTTGCTCATTTTGATTCACCTCTTTATGAATTAGATCTTAAATATATCTACTTGAATGATTAAATTATAAGTTTAATAATTTATCATTTGTATATTTTATTTGAAAAATATCGATGTTTTAGGTAGTATTGTTTAACATAATTGCCATAAGATTGTAAAACAGTTCTTCGTGCCTTTTTGTGTTTCTCTTCTAGTTGGTGGTGGTTGTTGTCTGCTCAATAAGTCTTTGTGACTTACCCTTTCATGTTGTTATTGTTTTTTTTTTCTTCATAATCACAAGCAGCTAAGTAGCAAGCTATTAGTAGATTCAAGTCTCGATCATATTTTTGTTGGTAGGCCTCTTTGATTGATGACTCTTTTGTAAAGTCTGTTGAGTCGTGATGTGTTTTGCAGCTATTTTGAGTCTAGAAAGTCTCTTTGGGAGATGTATTGAATATTTAGATTATGATCTTTGGAAACGTTGAAATTACAAATGATACTCTATCAAAATTTCGAGACAATTATATATATATTTTTTTGAAATGGTTATTGAGAACTATTTAGTTGCTTAATTGTTAAGTTAGTTGCTAGGTTTGTCAGACTATGAGTATTGCTTGTGCGCCGGTCACGACGTTTAGTTTTCGGGTCGTGACACATCAATTGAACCAAGTTACTTCAAAATCAATTAGTTCTTCATTTTAAGATATCTAGAATGATTTTTGTTCACATCTATTGACCTTAGAACCATTGAAATACACAACAAATGTGATTTGTCCATATAGAACGATATTATCACTTTTTTTTTACATAAAATTCATAGTTTACAAAATTATTATTATTCGAACATTTAACTTGTAATTTCAACACAAAAATATTTTCGCTTCTTACGTGCTTCATCTCAAACTTTTTCTTTAATCGAACATATTTCATAACCTCTTCAAGAGTTCTATTAGTATTTATATTATCAATGTAAACATCAATTATCATAAATGATGTCATTCTCATGTCTTCATTTGGAAATATTCACCAATAGTATTATACAACATGTATAGATTCTTTAAGCAAATAAATATAATTATTCATTTGATTAAATTATCTCTTTAAGAGTTTCAATTGTATGTCTCACAAAAATTAAATTTGTTGAGTTTTATATAATCATCATTATCAAGTGAGTTATACAAATATGTTGTAACCAATGACATAACTTCTTGGAGACATAGGGGCCATGGCCACTCCAAAGTCCTCAATTTTTTATTTAAAAATATTGATATTTTTTATAAGAGACACTTGAGTTATAATTTGATCAATACAAATTAATGTATTTAGTTCATACAAAAACATCAATTTTTGTTGTCTAAATTATGATCCAATATCTCTTATAAAAAATAATCAGAGAAAGTAAATTTATAAGAAAATTACAAAAACAACTCAAACATAATTATAAAATAAAATAAAATTTTCAACCTAAATTTCAATTGTAGGTTGTGAATTCTATTTAGAGATATACAGATCAAACCAAATGATCCGATAATTCAAAAAAAATTAACCATAACAATTTAAATTGATTTTATATTTTTTATGGGTTTAAGTCCAAATTGAACCAAACCATAAATCTAATTACCTTTATTGATTTGAGTATAGCTTCATGTAACTTAAAATAGATTGTCCAATACTCAAACCAACTCATTATCTTTTATGCTCACTATGTCAATATTGTTATATTAAAAAATATGTTTAAATGTATTTTAATAATTATGAATTGTTTTTGTCTTTATAGTTAATAAACTTGTTTTAATAGTATACAAATTTTAGTTTTTGAGAAGAAAAAAATATTTTTAAAAATTAATTTTTAATTATTAAAAATATAAACTCAAATTCGATCAACTATCTATCTATCTCTAATAAACATTAAGGATTTAGCTATCAATATATTTTTATAAAGTTATAACTTTAAATTCTTATATACAATACAATATTATATTTTTTATTTATTTTTATAATATTAAAAATTTGACTACCTCAATATTTATGTTGAAGCTCCACAACCAATTGTAACACACAAATTTGAATTCACTTTTGATGAATATGTCCTTTCAAAACTAATGATAGAATGTTACTATACTCTTGAATAACATGTCAAACTATATATATGTGGCATTTATGACCTTTTTTTCTTTTAAACTCTCTAATTATAAAACTCATTTCATTATATATTTCATTATTTTCATTTTCTTTTCACATCATGGTATCCTGACTGCATAAGTCCAACAACAGGCGGAAGAAGTAAAACCTTACAACTCTAAGCTCACCAAAAACACCACAAAGACAAGACTACCCTTCTTCTCTTGACCACTTATCTAATACCTCTCTCAATATCTCTCAAAAGCTTAATCTAAGTAAGAAGATAAGTAAGGAAATGGATGATTCTGTAGAGAGAAGTTTGCAGTTTACTTAAGAGGAAGGGGAGAAAACTCTCTGACTCACTCAAATCTCAACAACATAAAAACTATCCTCTTCTATCCTTTTTTTTTTTTTGCATTGAAACTTCTCCACCACAAGTGAGAAGTGAAAGTTCTAGGTCCCTAATGGAGGAGGAGTTTCACGCCCACATTAAAGTTGATATATTCTAGCTATATAATTTTGATATCACAATAGCGATTTTTTTGCCACACTTTCACATTGATTTAATAATTATTTTCTAGTTATTCAGATTTTTTATGATTACACTTAGCATATCTAATCAAAAGTGATACTAAGCAAATATTGAATTCGATAATTCTCACAAATTGATCAACCCGGTAAACAATAACAAAGGAGATGTTGATTTAAATAGACAAGATTAAGAAAATTGATGAAACAACATTCCACATTATCATTAAGAGAAACAAAGTAACATTTCACATTTTATAGTATTAATTTGAAAGAAACACTAAATTTTAATGTATTTTAACATTTCACTATGTTTATGATGAATTTGGTGTCCGTTTTGGTCTTGAATGCTCTGTAATTGAAATGAGGCATTCTTGGAGCTGAAAAACAAAACAAATTAAACAATAATAAGAGGTTAGATTAACAAGGAACATGTGAAAATATTTAAACAAAAACAATCCAATTTACACTTTTTCTCAAACGGAACCTGTATACTTATTCTCATCCTAAATTATATTCTTGTTAGTGACATTGTACATAGGTAGTATAAGAAATAAAATAAGATATTGAAGGTGTTGAAAAATATAAGAAATGAGGGTTTGAATTATGTTTGTCGTTTCCAAAAGCACATATATTTTCTTACAAAAACCGTTGTTTATCAAAACATTACACTTACTATTAAAAGAGATTTAGAAAGAGTAAGGTTGAATCATAAAGAGTTAAGATGCGAGAATTAGAAGATAATAAAGGAGACACATATATTTTACATTGGCTCACAACAAATTGTTGCTACATCTAGCCCTCACCTTATAGAGAGATTTTGCTCCAATGCAGTCGAAGGTTTAATCCACTATTTCCATAAATAGTCGTACAAGTATTCTTTACTCTGTTTCTTAAGGCTTTGAGTATTTTTCTCTAGCCTATCTAGGCTGTCATTCCCATAACCTTTTTCAACATATTGACATCCTGTCATTTAGGTTCATAAGGGTTGTTGTACCTTTTTAGGTGCCTCTTTGAGGATGAAAGGGTTTTTGCCACTTTAATTTACATCAATTCTAGTTTATGTCTAATTTAACACAATTTGTTTTTAGGATTCTAACTCTCATTAAAAGAATATTACATATTAAATCCTATATCAATACAAGTGTGTGAAAATACTTTAGACTAATTTACATTAACACTAATAACTCTCTATGAGAGGATAATTCACTCATTCTTTTGGTTCGATGTGTTCTTGGCATTTTTGAATTTTCTTCTTAACACGTAGCTTTTTTCATTCTCTCTCTCTCTCTCTCTCTCTCTCATATGCCGTAGAGGACTGAAGGAGTTCTTCTCAAATACATAGAAGAAATGTTTGTTGACAATGTTACCGTTGGAGACCTTTAATCACCATCAAAGGCAAATCAATCTTTAATTAGTATCCATATATATTTTTGTGAATGATTTTGCATATCTTAGTATTAAGGATAGAGAATCATGGGATACTATGATAAATCGAACATTAAAGACTTTTAGACACATCAAATTCAGAATGTTCATAAGAGGATGTGAAGTTGCTTTGTTTTGGACATTGACTTTTTCATGTGATTATCGTAGGCATAGGTAGTTACTTGCTTGTCACGCTTATCAAAGGCATAGACAAATTATTTCTTGTCACACTTATCAAAGCAGATGCATATTATTTCTTGTCAATTTGTGTATTAGAGGCACAAGAAAATTGTTGCTTGTCAGAGGTAGAGGTAGATTATTGCTTGAATCATCATAAGTAATAGAATCAAGGCCTTGTGTTTCCATAGACTACCAAGGTACATTGTTGCAAGCTTTAGTTGAATTTGGGAGAGTCAATTGAAGCTTATGACAACAAAGGTGTGTCACCATACTTACATTGCAAAGTTGAAGTGAAGTCTTGATTTCTTTTGCCTTCGTCCAATCATTATAGGATATAACTTATATTGCAATGCATGCTTTATTGCGCTTTTTCATAGTATCTCTTTTGCTCTATTATATCTTGTTCTATCAATAGATCTCTAAAACACTTGTAGTGTAACTATTTTAGAGTGAATAGTTATTAATATAACTTTTATCTTTAATATGTACACTTAAAATTAACAATGTTGTACATATTTAAACAATACAAACATGCAATTTTCTTGAAAACAAATACCATCTGGGAAGCTCTTTTTTGACTTTTGTGCTTGCATCAATCCATTCTTCCCAAAAGCACATGAATTCCAAGTGGAACTTGTTAAATATGTATAAAAGGCTTTGTAGCCCTGACACCTCTGATCTAATGTGTGTCTTGGTCTCCAAAATATGTCAGTGTTGGACACGGATACCTTGATTACATTCAACTAATTCATTATTTTAAAATTATTATCGGTGTCAATGTGTTGGTGTCATCGTCGATTTCAGTGAGTATATGTGCTTCATAGATAGAAGGATCCAAGTCATTAAATTGAATCTTCTAGCAAAATTCAACCACTACAAAAATATGTGATTACTCACAACAATTTTGACTTTACTAGCGAAATTTATGTAGGTAATTATAGATTAGTAACGAATTACTCACGGACACAAATTTGTAAATATAAGTCTCATATATAAAATAATACCCACATAAATGTCTTGAGTTAAGTTTAACCAAGACATTCCTGTAGGTAATTCACTGATGATATTTGGTTGAATAATCTGCTTATTTATTTTTTTGACTAAATTACATATGCGGTTATTTAACTTAATTTCAGTTAACATTTTAGTTCTTTATATTTTTATTCTTTGAGTTGGTCCTTTATTTTAATTTTAAGTGACAATTTGATATTTTATGTTTTAAAATGTCAACAATGTTGTCCTTTTTTTTTACAAAAATTCAAAAAAATCATCAAATTTTTCAAACAAAACCCATAAAATTCATTATCATTTTCAATAAAATGCAAATTTAATCAAATTCATAACTTAAATCTTTAAAATAAACTCAGATTTTCATTCTTTATTTAATATTGTTGGAGATGAAAATATGAGTTTATTTGAATATTTGAGTTATGGATTTAATGAAATTTGCATTATATTGAAGATTATTATTAATTTTATGGGTTTTGTTTGAAAAATTTGATGATATTTTTGAATTTTTGTTAAAAAAAAATGATAACATTGTTGATATTTTAAAACCTAAAATATCAAATTGTCACTTAAAATTAAAATAAATGACCAAATCGAGAGAAAAAAAAAGATAAATTACTAAAATGTTAACTGACAAAAGGACCACAAATGTAATTTAGTTTTTTTTTTTTTTTTGAATTTTTTTTAATATATAACAATGTCAACAACAATTTTCAGAATGACTTTAAATATAAAATAAGTATCAATTAAATAACAATCCATAAACCTAAAATATCATTGTGTTGCATAACTCCAATACACGTTGCATCAAATTATAGCACCTACATCACATCCATTATCACACGTAGGGTTGTGCATGGTTGATTTTTTTTTAAAAACCAAACCATATCTATTTTAAAACTAATATATGAATATAGATTTATAATCAAATTCATTATTTGGTTTAAAACCGGTTATAAAATCATTTGTAAAATTAGTTACGGTTAAATAATCGGTTTATAATTAAGCAACCGGTTTTGAAAATTTTAATTTTAAAATCGGTTAAAGTTTGATTATTCTTAAAAAATAATTTATTAATAGTTTAAAAATTGGTTATTTAAAAAAATCGATTTTTTCGATAATTTTTTTTAAAATTTGTCTCATCAAATTTTTTTGAGAAAAAATTCAATTTAAATTTTTTTTGAGAAAAAAAAAGTTTTTTTCTTTTTTCTGATATTTTTTTGAAAAAAATAAATTTCCAAATTTTTTCAAGAAATAAAATCTCAAAATTAACTAAATATTGATAGTAGATAAAAACCAAATCCAAATATAAAATATAAGTGGTTATCCAACTAGTTTATAAATAACCGAATTATAACCATATATTTTTAACCGAATTTTTAAAATGAGTTTGAATTTAGTTTTGGATTTAAACCTATAATCGGATTTTTTTACACAACCCTAATCACACAGACAAAGAAGACCAAAATAGACTATGTGAAGAAACAAAGTAATAGAATAGCAAAACATGCCCAATGAACAAATCTTCCTTCTCAAGTCAATCAAACCTTCTTGTTATACACCCTGATTTTCCAAGATCGAAAAACTTTTCATTTTTCCAACCTTCATAATCCCAAATTTCGACACTTGCTGATATACTATGCAGGCAAGCTGGATGAATTGGCTTCCAAATTATCTTTAAATTTCAAATAAGCTTTATTGTCTATTAACCCACACACTCCAAGCTCCAACCAGCTCAAAAACATATTAGTATAATATATATGAATTCTAACTTATATGTTTATATTGGCTACTTCTTGTTCCCCAAAGTGTCTAAATAAGTTGAACCATGGACTCTATTTTATAAAGTTAGTGAAGTACTTCCTAGTCATGTTCCATTTCATCTACCTCTTGGTCCTTTGTCATTGTCAATGTCTAGTTTAGGATGTGAAGATAAGGATGGTTATTAAACTAAATGGAAAAGCCAAGTACAGACTAAAAATGAAATTAAAAGCAATCAAATCATATAAGCATATAAGGAAGATAAGAGTTTTTTTACGGGATTTGAGGAAGACAAACTGTGACTGTAATTAGAAGAAAAACCTTTTCTTCAACAATACAGGGAGAAAGATGGTAAACTGACAACAATAAGCTCCAACCTCACATTTTCTTCAACAACGGAGAAAGATGGCTAACTTACAATGGAAAAAGAATATCCTCCTATAGAAGAAGTGTGAGAGAAATTTCCAAAATATATTTGGAATTCTCTAATAGCTATATTAATGTAGCAAAATTAAATAACTTAATCTACCATTTGATCAAGTGGTTGCAATGTTTAGATTTAATTCAAACAGATACATCTTTTAAGTTATCAAAAGTTACAATCTTTCGCAAGAGTTGTTTTCTTTCACCAATTGGTATGAGTATCTCTATAAACAGAGATACTTTAGAGGCAGAAAGAACAAAAGATAAACATGACAAAAATTCATGTTACATGAGAATATTCTGTCAAAAATATTTCTAAGTCATTTCTTTTTTTTTCTAGTGCACGAGAGTAAATGAAGAAACTTTATTATGTAAACTATAATTGATTGATAGACTTGATGTGAATGTGCAATTCACTTCAAGGATTCCAAAGTATCCTGAAGGGGATTCGTCGGTTAACCCGTTTGCATCTAACATATATAGATTGGTGGGGGCAAATCGAACCTAAAGCTTAGTGTGATACACACACTTTGGAATTTATTTGTGCAACTTTCATCATCATCAAGTTCATCATCTTCTTATTCAGGATTTGCAACATACCCCCAACAAAAGATCCAACAATCTTTAGGTTTGATTTTCGATTATTATGACTGCAATTTTTATAGGAGATGAACTTTCGTGACCATGGTGAAAGGTATATATTTAATTTATATGAATATATATAATATATTTGAAGTTCTAAATTCATATGTGGTTCTTCAAAGTAATTATATTTGTTTATATTAAATTTAACATGTGGTTAGACTGTTATGCATGATTTAGAATATATTCAAGTATGTGAATTTAATATGGTTTATGCATGAATTTTGTTTGTTTTAATTTTAAAAATAAAATTAATTAGTCTTGAAAATAATCACATGAAAATTCATGGTTGGGGACCAGAAGTTATTTAGTGTTAATACATTTATATATTACATTCATGTTTGAAATGCATATATAATAAATTTTCTTTTTCGGATGCATATGTAATAATATAGACATAAAATTTGGAAAATTAATAATATAGAATTAGAGATAATATGTTTGTGTTTATCTATGGTCAATGTTTATAGACTAATAACAAAAATTTATGATTGACTGATGGAAGAAAGTTTATTTATAATTTTGGTCTCTTAAATTTTGACAAGTATAAATATGTATGGTTTAAGATGCATATTTAATACATTAATTTATTTAAAATAGTGTAAATAAATTGTCCTAAATATCAAGTGTATGTCTCGATGATATTGACACTTCATGTGATAAGTTATTAAATAAAAAATTGATTAACTCATATTATATTTGTATGATAGTACAAAAGTATATGTCATTTTCTTGCTTACTTTGATATTAAAAATGATTTGGATATATATTATAAAATTATTGTAAGTTGACAAATATTTACGGAATAAAATAATAGAAAATCTCAATGTTTATATTCATTGTTTATTTTCTATTTTGATACTTAATTGGATATACCATAAAACATATTTAAATATGAAACTTGAATTAGCAAATAGAATTTATGGTGCATGTATCACTTATAATATACCTATGAAGATATGGTTTCTTTAATAGAAATGAAATAAATTTTTATTTGTTAAGTAGTAGATGATTTGCATGTTGGGATACACCTTATGATATTTAATTATGAGAAACTTTTGTAATCATGCTTTGTTTGTTGTTGGCAATATATATTTAATGCATTCAATGTATTATATCTTGGACTTTGATATATTGAAAAGAGAATTATAATTTTAAATTGAGATGCTTATTAAATATAGTAAAAGGCAAAATGACATAAAAGTTTGTATATGTGATAATTGAGATGTTTATTAATTGTATGTGATACAATGTGAATATATTAAATGACAAAAGGGTCATGGTTTGATCATAGTTGGTCAACACTATCAAGAATATAAAAAATAATTGGATGCTCGATGTAAGTCGTGACTTATACCAAACCTGATATAGTATATATTGTTGGAAGGTTAAGTCGGTATGCAAGCAATCCAAGTAAAGAACATTGACATATTATTAATAAAGTATTAAAATATTTGAAATGAACAATTAACTATAATTTATTCTATAGTGGATATCTTTCAGCTTTGGAAGGATATACAAATGCCAATTGGATAACTTACGTTGAGGATCATGCTTCCACAAGTGGATGGATCTTCAATCTTGGTGGAAGTGCAGTTTCTTAGGGATCAAAGAAATAAACTTAGATTGTCGACTCCACCATGACTGTAGAGTTCCTTGCCCTAGTTGCAGGTAGTAAAGAGACTGAATGGCGAAGAAAATTGTTGTATAAGATACCAATTTGGCCAAAGTCAATGGCATCAATATCTATACATTGTGATAGTCAATACACACTATCAAAAGTATATAGCCAAATATATAATAGAAAATCAATACATATTGGTTTAAGACATAGCTATGTAAAGGATTTAATGGAGTGATATCCATAGTGTTTGTAAGAATTGGAAAGTATCTTACATATCGTTTGACGAAATGTCTGACAAAGGACATAGTGTTGAAAACATCATTAGGAATGTGATAGAAACTCATATCTAGATAATCACCAATTGTGGAAACGTCATGTCACACTTGAGTAATATCAAGTCTTGAGTTCAATGATGAAAGTACACCATTAGAGTGATTGAAGTATTTGACAATAGATACATCCCAAAGGATAAATGTACTTGGACCATAAAATAAAAGTGGTAGGTGAGGCAGTGGCGGATCTTGCTCAAAATATTGGGGGGTGCGACAAATATTAACTAAAAGATTATAATTGAAATTCATAAAAGTTATGTAGTTTTATCAAAGATTCAACATAATATCAATACATAATAAAAATATAATATGTGAAAAGAGATGTTTACATTGAATTAAAGTTGTGCCCTTCGTTCTCCTAAAGCCTTGAAATCATCGATAATTGAATCAGAACTAAAGGTTTCAGCTATTTCTTTTTCAATATAAAGCATCATATTGTCAGCAAGAAATTCATCCTCCATCTTGTTACCCAGTCTTGTCTTGATAATCTTCATTACTGAAAATGATTTTTCTATAGTAGCTGTAGAAACTGGAAGAGTTAAGATAAGACGAATTAATCGATCAATCAAATAATATGTATCCGCCTTCCCTGTTTTTTTTAGAGCTTCACATAACTCAGACATAGTTGACAAGCTATTCAAATCTGGATTACTAACAACGTCAAGAATAAAGTGCTTCAATTAAAATCTCAAATTAATTTTATCTTGATAATTAAAATCCACAGGATAAAATTTATTTACAAGAGCACATATATTATCCATATCAAATGCTTTGTAAATATCTTTAGGAACCAAACTATTGCTTAGACTCAAAAGCTCCATTGTTTGCCCACAAAATTTGTGATTCAATTCCTGCAATTGTTGATCAATTGTAACACAAAAGAGATTCACTCTATATTGTTGACCCACTGTGATGTGATCATGTTGATGACGAGCGCGTCCTTCGCGCTCTATATAAATAGCATTACAATCGGGGGAATCAATATCATGCTGCTCACAAAATAATATCACATTTTTCAATAAATCATCCCAACCATCATCTCTCAACTTCTGAATTAATATTTTTGTATTATCGACTAATTGCATTGCATTAAGTATATCTTGACATTTATGTTGTAAAGCTTGACAAAGATGATCTGTAATTCCCTTAATCTCTTTCATCATGTGCAAAATCAATATAAACTCAAATGATTTCATAAGCTTATGAGCAACATTAGCATTACCACGTGTAGAATAACTTGTTCCATTTCTGCTAATATCTTGAAGAACTGCACAAGTTGGATTATACAAATTTATCATACTACAAACAGAAGAAAAATGTGAGCTCCAACGAGTATCACTGGCTCGTTTCAAATTGCAAATCTGATTTTGTCCACTACCACTTTCAAGTTCACCAATCTCCAACAAAGTTGAAATCTCCTCTAATATGGCACTTTGCAATTCATCATGTCGCTTACTAGAAGAACACAAAATATTGATGATAAAAGTTAAGTGTGAAAAGAAATCATGAATAGGAAAAACTTCTCTAGAAGCAGCAACCAAAGCAAGTTGTAATCTATGTGCAAAACAATGTATATAATAAGCATAAGGACAATCTTTGAGAAATAATGCTTGTAACCCATCCCACTCCCCTCTCATATTACTAGCACCATCATACCCTTGTCCACGGATATTTAAAACATCAAGACCGTACCGAGAAAGAACATCACAAATGGTTTTTTTAAGAGTGATTGCCATAGTGTCTTTAACATGCACAAGACCAAAAAAACGTTCTTGTATCAATCCATTTTTATCCACAAACCTCAAAATAATAGACATTTGCTCCCTTAGAGATTCATCACGTGATTCATCAACAATTATGCAAAATTTAGAATCCCCAATCTCTTCTCGAATATAGCTTTTCACTTTACTAGACATGATATGCAAACTTTCCTTTTGAATTTTAGGAGAGGTATACTTTGAATTATATGGAGCATTCTCTAGCACTACTTTTGCAAGTTCATCATTGTATGATGCTAAGATTTTGATCATTTGAAGAAAGTTACCTCTATTTTTTGATCCTAGTGATTCTTCGTGGCCACGAAAAGCACAAACTTGAAATGTGAGCCAACGAATTGAATCAATAGAGCTTTTGAGACGAATTCTATTTTTGTTGATGAGATCGGCACTCTGCACATTAAATCCATTTATGATGTACATAGATTGATTGCACAAGTCTTGACATGCTTTCATTGCATTATTGTGAAACGAACAAGGACTCTCTCCAATATGTTTAAGAATAGCACAATGTTTTCCGGCATTGACCTTTCTCCATGCTTTAAATCCTTTGCTAGTGAAGACGTCATAGGTAGGGTTCCCACTTGGTTTTGTACTAAACAAGTAACAAAATAAACAATAAGCAGCATCATTAGTCGGAGAGTACTCTAGCCATGAAGGGAACATTTTGAACCAAGATGCTTGAAATCGTCTTGGATGCTTGTCTCCATTTAGGGGATATTTTTCAATTACACATTGATAGGGACCCCAATTAAGATTGGCTCTTCGAACTTCATCTCTTTGATTCACAGGGTATTCCCAAATTTGGAGACGTTTTCCGGGGTCACGTTCTAAACAATTGACATCAAATTTATTCGTCGTGATTTTTTGAATCTTACAAGGCTGCTCATCTGGTTGAACTGTTTGATAACTGGAATGATGCTTTTCAGGTGTTGATGTTGAAGCTTTGCAATTTTCAACTTTGTCGGAAATTTTCTTCTTGAAAAATGCATCAATTTTCTTATGTTTAAACATTGTTTCACTCCTAAAAAAATAAACAAATTAATTAAAATAATTCATAAATTAACTAAAATACAAAACACAAAACATCAAACATGAGATATATAAAACAAAGAGATTAATGTAGGAAAGAAAATATATTTGCAATTATATGGCAGTATGGTATAAAATAAAACATCAACTATAGTTTGACTCATTACCTAGTGTTAATAATAAATTATGCTATAAAATAAATAAGAATCAAGCATGATTTAAAAAAATTATACGAATATGTCAAACTCAGATTAAACACAAACTACATATAACATATATGATATATTGTAAAATAAAAATAATATACAACAATAATAATGAAGTTATATTGTATTTTCTTTGTCTTGTGCATTAATGTTTTTTTAATTGGTTAGCTTTTGTTTCATGATAGTATAAAAATATATGCCAATATTTTGAAGATAAATTTTAAATTTGAGATATAGAGTAACAATAAATTTAAGTTGATTACTTACCAAAAAAACTACGTTGATACTTGATAGGGAGAGTTCAAGTGAAGAGAAGAAGCGGCAGAGAGCAATATGAACTAATTACTGATAGAATAGGAGGGGGAGGGAGGGAGGGACACAAGATAGAAAAGGCAGATGTTAGTTTCTCAACACCATAAAGGTTTGAGGGATATTTTAGTAATTATTAATTTATTATTATTATTTTAATAAATAGGGAGAGAGGGAGCCGAACATGAAAAATTGAAAAGGTTATTTTTTCAAAAGCACAAAGGTTTGAGGGATATTTTTGTAATTGTCACTATTAATTTAATAATCTATTTTTATTACCTATATAATTTTTTTTAATTATAGGGTTTTTATTACCTATATAATTTTTTTTTTTAATTATAGGGGGTGCCATGGCACCTGCCCGCTACTTAAAAATCCGTCGCTGAGATGAGGTATCCTCTTAATGTACATATAACTATGTATTTGCTATAATTATGGGTGCATTTTTGATATAATCCACCTATATGATAATGAAGTGGGCCGCTTCATAGAGTTCGAGAGTTTGACTCTTAAATTATCATGAAAAGGATATAAGACACAATGCTTTATCAAATGTGTCATATTTATAATTCGATCAATGGTACCGATATTTTATTTGTGAGTTATGCACAATTGTTCTAATGAATTGTTGGTTCAAAGCTTGTCTACCAATCTATTCGGGGAGAAGTGAAAACATAATGTACTAAGTAATTGTTCAAATCGTAAGATACATTCATCTGAAACCATGAGATTTCTGGAATAACGGACTTATATATATTTTGAAAATGGTGGGCGATTGTGAGGGAAATTTCCAAAATATATTTGGAATTCTCTAATAGCTATATTAATGTAGTAAAATTAAATAACTTAATGTACCACTTGGTCATGGTTTCACCAATTGGTATGAGTGTCTCTATAATATAGATACTTTAGAGGCATAAAGAACACAAGATAAATAAGACAAAAATTATGTTACATGAGAATATTTTGTCAAAAATATTTTTAAGTTATTTCTTCTTTTCTCTAGTGCACGAGAGTAAATGAAGGAACTTTATTCTGTAAACTATCATTGATCGATAGGGTTGATGTAAATGTACAATTCACTTCAAAGATTCCAACGTATCTTGAAGGGGATTCGTCGGTTAACCCATCTGCATCTAATATATATAGATTGATCGAGACAAATCGAACCTAAAGCTTAGCGTATCACGCTTTGGAATTTATTTGTGCAACCTTCATCATTATCAAATTTATCATCTTCTTATTCAGGATTTGAAGCATACCTCCAACAAAAGATCCAACAAAAAGGAGACGATTGAAAATGACTAACCTCATAAAGATGGGAGGCGGTTGCACACGGTGGGAAGACGATTTTCTCTCCTCTATTTTTATTTTTTTTGGGTTTCATTTTCTTTCCCACGGTAGGGATTGTTTGTTCGCGGGATAACGGAAAGTGGTTTAGGCATAAAAGAGTTTGGGTAGAAGTAAACAATGATATTATTTTATATTTTCTCATTACTCACCCACATGGTGCCGTGGATATTATTTTGTGAGTACACACATGTAGTGAACACCACAATGTGCATGTGCATGACATACAAATACAGACTTAATTTGACACAACACTAGAGAAACTAAACATATATTAGCAAGAAACTATTCATGTCAAGATCATCTAACAACTTAAACTCATCGGTTTAATTATTAATGCTTCATTCAGTGATGTGCAATCAAGTGCAAAAATTACACAGTAAGAAACAAGCGAAATATTTGAAAATTCTTTTAAGAATAATAACCAAATAAAAAGCATTATATAAGTTAAATTTCAATAATTAACTATTTACATATTGTAATTAATAATCTGAGGTGCGTGAGCTAACTGAATGGAGATGAAACATCTTGAGAGATCAATAGAAAGAAATTTCAATTATACATAAATAAAAATATAGCAACTGAAATATGAAATTATGACTAATTGATTCTAGTTATTTTTTGGGATGAAGGTAAAGATTGTTAAACAGAACGGAAACACATTTATCCATTAGCGAAATGATCCAATGGAAGCACATTTATTCATTAACAAGTTTTGCTTCAAAAAAAAAATAACTCTTTCTTGAGACAATTGTTGTTCAAAAAATTGTCCAGAAGGAGTAGTCTAGTAATTTGGTTAGGAACATCAAAGAAGTTACTTGCAAGAGATTCGAGAAAATGATGCGATTTTACAAGCCTTATTTTATTTATTTTATAGTACTTCAGAATTTTATAAAGAAAAATTAACAACGAAAAAAGTTATTAAGTTTTTTTTTAATTGTGATGCAATAATATAATTTATAATTTTTTAAGCTCAGTTTAAATAAATGAGTCGATCTGAAGCTTCTAATTTACACAAGTGTCTTATTCAACTAGACTCGTTTAAAACTCTAGTTCTACATGTCCAAGACATCTTGTGATTGTGGGGTAGGAAAAGTTACACTGACAAAATTATTTATGCAAAAGATAAGTTCTATAAATTGTATTGAGTTGGCAGTCATATCATACAACTTACACCATGGATATTTTCATTATATTACAAGTGGTGATAATATTATATATAAAGATAAAAATGTGGTGATAATAGTAATACAGCAAATCTCAATGCAGTATTCTTATAAAACAGAGGATCAGTGAATCAAGAAAATCCATTATACCAAATGATGTAATACGAGTCATTGTCCAGGTAACAATTGTCATATATCAAATGTTCGGATAAAAATTGAAATTATTTTTAAAAAATTTCATGCAAATAAATTATGATGGTGAATTATTATTAATATTCATTCCCGATTCGGTATTCCAAAAATTTACCTACAATCTCCGACACTTGGGAGATGACTTCTTCACATATGTTCTATACCATCTAATCAAATCTTTTTTCTTGATCTTATTAATTTCATCAGTTTTCTGTTGAACAATATCAAAGTTACATTTACATATCAAGAATTTCAGCAAAAAAACACAAACAAGAAGGAAGGCAATAAATAAAAATCTAAAAATAAAAAACAACATAAACGAAAGAAAAAGCTGCAACTAAATGATTCCCAAGAATTTAAAACATTGTTTTTAGTGAAACTAAAGTTCTCACACATTATTAAAACTTATGTAAATAAGATACTAGTACGAATTTAAGATGAAACAACTGTCTCAGACAATAAACATATAGCTGACATGTGCGCTGAGAAGACATATAAGAGTTAACAAATAATCTCATTTTAAGAGATATTTTATTGCAAATTACCACGAGAAAACACGTGAAAAGAGAATTCGTTAACAAATACAGTACGTTAAAAACAAGACATTTAAGATCATATTGTCACCTCAATTGATTAAACAATGGCTCTTCAACAATAGCACCGAAAAGATCAAACAAAGCCATCAGCTTGGTTGATACCAATCCAACGTCCTGTTCAATTTGAAAATAACACTGCATTAATCGAAAAATAAAACAAATGATCCAAAAAAATTGTTAGAGATTATTGAAGATAAAATTGTCTAAAGGAATGCATTTATTGATCGAATAGAAATAAAATAACAAACAATCCAACTAAAATTACCTCAGCCACATATTTTATTTCAAACTTGTTCCAATCATACAAATTCATCACTAAATTGGTATCGAAAGGGAGGCAAATCACCAGCTCAGCGTGCCTTGACTTAACCGGAAGTGGATTTCTTGAAAAAGTCTTCTTAGTAGTCTCGCCGAAGTCGATTGCTTTTTTTTTTTTGTCAAATTTCCATGACATAAACCATCAATATATAACTGCACAAACTTAAAATTCAAATTAATAAATATAAAGTCCAGGTGCACAACCAGAACGGCATTGTGGAAAAGAAGATAAATACAATTTAATGTGATGGCTAATTCTAGTCTTTGCACCTAATCTTGGAATTTGTATGGTTATTTCATGTGACTAATTCTAACATCAACATACTGAAAAACAAAAAATATGGCACCGTTAATGAAGGTCTGTTTATTTTCTTCATGTCGTTAGCAATAAGCATTATATGCATGCGCCGAAACAGTATGCCAACTTATAAACTACGTGCAGATTTGGAAATCAAATACAAGCAAAATAAATATTAAACATGTTAGTTAAACCTGTGAGCGAAGATCCCGATAAACTTCTTTAAATCATCAAGCAATAAATCGTCACTTAGATAAAGTTGCTTTTCATCAATGTGATAACTGTGCTCACACATAAGTATTTTAAGAGGTAAACTGGCTTGATTCATCAAATTTCTCTTCATGTCTTCTCTCATAAGCTGGTATGATAAGGATCGGTCAAAATAACAAATAAATGAAACATAAATGTATTGAAGTGGACAAAAAAACATTAACATTGAATAAATACATTAACACAAGCAAGCCACTGACTTGATATCGATCTCAGTTGGCATAAAAGAATTAACTTCTAATAAAACCTTAGATAAGAGAAGAGATCGATCTCAGTTGACATAAAAGAATTAACTTCTAATAAAACCTTAGATAAGAGAAGCGGAAGTTTGTCATTGAAACAAGACAGCTTCAGCTCAAGCATACCATCCACAAAGGAAATTGAGATTGTTATTACTAATTTGAAAATTAGATAATTCTAAAACCATGTAGAATTCCATGTAAGAATTTAGAAGTGTTTTAATTGTGGGAAGCTCCTAAAAGTCACTATTAATTAGGAAGCTCGTAGAATGCAGTATTAATTAGGAAGCTCGTAGAATGCAGTATTAATTAGGAAGCTCCTAGAAATGCAGTATTAATTAAGAAGCTCCTAGAAATGTGTGTAGAGTTTTCTATTTGTACCTATAAATATTTAACATTAAGCATAAATATAGGATGTGTGGGACCATTAGTACTCCCATATATTATTTCATACTCTCCACTAACTACTCTTAATTACAATTTCTTAATTACTAATTTTTTTTGGCTTAAATATGATTTGAGTCCACAATGTCAATAAAAAATATTGGATCAGCCTCTAGACCCTCATGAGTCATGACTATGTTTAGAAATGTACCAACATAACTGTCCATAACAATCTTAGAGCCTTTCATTTTCATAATTGTTCACTATTAGTGGGGAACAACACAACAATCAGCAGTATCAATGGAACCATTACTAATGATACAATTAAACTATGAAATTATTATTTATGTGATTCCAACCTGTATGAGTATTCATGTTTTCATAGAGGAAATTAATCATGAGAATGAAAATAAACATATCAATACCCTAAAAGTTAAGGAAATAATATAAGAGAATAAGTAACTACCTAAAGAAGACTAAACTGGAAAAAACCATAATATCTCTCCAATCAGATTTAGAAACTTTTACCCCTACCCCACAAATCCTCTAAAAATTAGAAAATTCTTGTCTTACGATGTTCCAAATATGTTCTAGTAAACCCAAATTTTAGATTTTCGAAACACGAATGTATTATCTGGAAATCTTCCATGAAAGTAGTCGGTTATTTAGGTTTTGTCGGTTATTTAGGTTTTGAACATGTAAAATGAGTGTTATGAGTAGAACATCAAAGTAGGTGTATAAATAACTATGGGAATAGGGTTATAATTTTTGTAAATTTATTAACAAAAACATTTGGTATCAACTATGTAGAGTATGTAGAGGTTTATTCATAATTTGTTTCATAAATATTAAAGTATTATTTTAATTTTGAAATATTTTACTAATAATTAAATCTAAGTTTTATTTTCATGATACATTATATAAAACTATAACGAAGCACATTTTTTCTAATAAATAAGATTGTTTGTCTTTTCTAATAAATATTTATTGTCCTCTATTGTTTCTAATAAATAAGATTAGATAATTCATCTGTCAGATGATTTTAGACAATTCATCTTTGAGAAAATGAATGAATAATTATTAAGATAATGCACACTTCTCTACAATGTCACAAGCTTGAAGTTTATTTGGAAATATGTACTGAAAAATGGAACCTTGTAGGTATTGTGCAATTTGTACCATATTTTCAAATGCACATCATCAGCTTAGACACTAAATTTTAAAACAACATTTCATCGGTAGAGTAAACTGCATATCACACAACATATTTGTAGTGCAATGAGACATACATCAATCATCTCTTTGAAAAAATAACTTGCAACACTAATTTTTAACACAACATTTGATGAGACACATTTGATAAGACCTATTAATTTATAGTAAATTCAAATATATGTATACATTATATATATTTTTGTTTATATTTAAATACCTGTATTAGACCTACATCCCTCTAATTATTAATTATTAGGCTATCCTTCATCTACCCATTATCATATATGTTCAAAATCATTATCATATATGTCTTTGAAGTGTATAGAAAAATATGTAAGAATACATTTATTAAAAGTATGTTACATGTTATATTTTATTTTTTTATGTATTTATAAATAAATAAATAAATAAGAGAAAAAAAAATCAAATATCAAAGAATAAATCAATAGAATTGATATATAAGAAAAAAAAGTTAGAATTGATATTATTTCCCATTTAAGTATTAAGTATTTATCGATCAAATTTATAATTTATTAAAAATATAATTAAATATTATAAAAAAAG
>JBBPBT010000850.1:19257234-19275920 GCA_037974875.1 Cicer bijugum | reverse complement strand
AAGTAAAGAATTTAAAAATTAATATAAGATTATTTTAAAAAATAATTCTAAAAAAAAAAGATTTTTTAAGTAGAATTAAAAAATTTCAAAAAAAAAATGGCTAAATGAAATTATTAGATGTAAAAGTATTTGAATTAAATTCTAATTTTTGTAGTTTATGTGTCTCTTTTATTTATAATCAATTCAACCAAGTTTTATGGTACAAATTGATGTTAACCGAGCAATATTTTTTCTATTCATTTGTCTCGTTCTATTTATAGTAATAATTGTGAATTAATGTAGATTTTGAACTAGTAAAATATTTTGTAAAATACTTGTAAACAAAACCAAAATTAGAGTCAAACAGGAACCAAAAGTAACAAGGGGCAAATAGAAACTAGAAGCAACCAGGAACAAGCGACAAACTGGAACTAGAAGCGAACATAACCAGAGACAATTAGAATCATAGGCAAACATGAACTGGAGTGAAACATAACATAAGCTATCACATAATTTTTAAGAGCCCAAGTAATTTTCTATGTGCTTAATTTTTTAAGATTATTGTTTTATAATTGAGTGTTTGTAAATGTGACTTTAAATATACTGTACCTTTAAGTTAGGTGTTAGGACTAGTCCTAACACTTCAAGGTTCTTGGCTTGACTTATGACTGTTAACATTGGTCTCTATATAGTTGTAAGACATCTCATGGTCTATCTTACTCTGTCTTGCACCGAATAAACTTTTCCAAGAGAACGCATCTCATTTACTATAGTTGTGAATCTTGAGTACATTTCATCAATAGTTTCTCCTTCATGCATTTCGAATAGCTCGAACTTCCTTATGCCAATGTCTATTTTTGTTTCTTTGACATAGCTTGTTCCTTCAAGATGAGTTTGCAATGTATCCCATGCTTATTTAGTAGTGTTGCATTCATCAACTCTTTCGTTTTCTTCTCTACTTAAAGCACAAGATAAAAATAGTTGAGCTTTAGAATTTATGAGTACCTTGGTTTTATCTTCAGTTGTCCAATTTGCTTACCCTGTTTTATCTGATGATGAATCAGCTTGGTTTACTTTTGGAATGAAATCTCCTTCGGTTATAATGTGCCACATTCATATATCTTGAGATTTCAGAAATAATTTCATCTTGTTCTTTCAGAAGTAATAATCTGTGCCATCAAAGTAAGGTGGCCTGTGTGAGGATCCTCCTTCCACAATGTATTTAGCTTTTGACATTTTTCTTCTAGATCTTTTTCTCTAACATTGTTTAGGTGTTTAATCCTTAGAGGTTGAGCTCTGATGCTAATTGAAGTAGCAATATCAATTTACAAAGAATGAGAATTTGAATTGTAAAAGTTCCTATTTAAAATTTCTTGTAAAAATTTAAGATTTTAACTCAAGATTGATCTTGGTGATGAAAACTGAAAACAGAGAACATTATTGATTTTAACTAGAAAACAAATAACATTATTGGTTAGTTAAAATCAACAATTCAATTTATATATTTAACTTGATAATCAATTAGAATTAATGTAAATAAAGAAAATATAAGAGATATCACACAACGATATATCCTGGTTCACCCAACTCGGGCTACGTCTAGTCCTCACAATTGTGAAATTTTCACTAAGTGTTCAAAATAAAGAACAATCTTGGCTTGCACCACTAGTTCAGGTCAACCTTGATTTGTTACACACCAAGTCATCTCCACCCAAAAAGGTTTTCAAAACGATCACCTATTAATCTTTAGATAGAAATTTACACTTTACCTTCTAACCATAAAAGGATTTCTTACGACCAACTCAAACTATACTCAACACTTATAGTCTTTGAGTTTTACACAATAATGATAAGAGTGCTTGATAGAATCTGAATGATCTCAACTCGTATTTGAGATTCGATCATTTACAAGGGTCTTAAGCCTCTCATTCTTGTATAGATTTGATTGTGTTTAATGATCCTTTGATTCTTAGATATATGGTTGATGGATTCAGTTCAAGACAATGCCTTGATTCACGTGAAACGGACTGAAGAATGATGTCAATATACTGGAGAATTATTGTTGAATATTCTAGTTTAATCATTCTGGAGATTGATGATCATTTTGGATATTGATTATCATTATGAAGATTGATCTGATCATTCTGTAGACTGATCTGATCATTTTGGAGACATATTTGATCATTCTGGAGAATCATGAAAATTTTCTACAGATTGATGTTATCATTCTGGTGATTGATGTTTAACATGCTGGAGAATGATGTTAACATTCTGGAGATTGATGTTAACATGCTGGAGATTGATGTTAACATGTTGGAGAATGATTTTGATTCATGTTAACATGTTGGATAATGATCTTGATTCATGCTAACATATTGGAGAATGATCATTTTTGAACTTGGAGGGTAATCTTGCTTGATTCATCAAATTCCATACTTTTTCTACGTTGTATTTTGAATTGATTCTTTGTTGAGATGAATCCTTTATATTCCTTGAAGAGTACTTATTATATGATTGTGAAATCCATGAGCATTTCTTTTTCAACAGAGGAGAGCATTTGTTCTTTAAATTTCAGAACTGTGGAGAACGTTATCTGTTTTCTAGACTTCTGTCAAGAACGATATCCGTTCTGTTTATTCATTTTTTATTTCTATTTAATGTGATTTTGCTTGTAAAGCTTAGTACTTATATTTGATTAACACACTCAAATACACATATTAAATACCAAAACACTTAGAATCATAATTATAAGTCTTAATTAACTTTTATTTAGTTATCATCAAAATATTAATTTGAGATTTTGTCTCAAAAGAGGCGGCCAAAGGCAAACGAAAATTAGATAACTTATATTACTACATTGTTTTATATGATTGTTCTTCTTTTTTATATTACACTTAATAATTTATATTGCTACATTTTTTTTTTATAGAAACCAAGAACCAAAGACAACTAGGAACCAGAAGTAACTAGAGACAAACAACAACCATAGACAAATTGGAACCATAAGTAAACAAAATCAGAAGCAACTAACAACCAAAGATAAATATAAACCAAAGGCAAACTGAAACTAGATGTAAACAAAATCAAAAGCAATCAACAATCTAAGACAAATAGGAATGAGAGACAATTAGGAACCAAAAACTACTAGAGACAAAACAAGAACTAGAGATAAGCATAAATCTGTTTTTTTTTATAGATAGCATTTTATTTTTAACCCCGTGCATCACACGAGTGCACGTCTAGTTTGAATAAAGTTGATTTCAGTTGCTTCACTTTGTAAGTTTAATCCCATTTTAAGTTTAGTCACTTTGTAAGTTTAGAAACGACAAATTTGTGAATAAACTTAGAACATCGAAGTTAATAGCACAAAACAATAATTTAGCACAAAATGACAATATGTCTATAAATATGATAAAATTCAAGTGTTTGAAATACTCATGCGTTTGAGTATGAAACATTGATGACACCAAAATCATTGATTGAAATCTAGAATGGATCAAAGTTACTATGTCAATTTAAAACAAACGAACACCGCACTAAAACATACAAGAATACACAAAAGTGCTGCACTAGGACGAGAACAATAAAAAATGTTGTGCTTAGACGATGATAAAATCACATACAAAAAGGAAAGAAAAATTAGATGCGCGTGAAATTTATTTATTTAGATAAAATAAAAATAAAAAATTGAAAAAGTATTTCAAACTAAAAAATAATTACAAATCACCTATTTGTAATAGATAAAGAAAAATAAATTAGAGTTATATTTTAGGAACAACGATAAAAAAAAATATTATAACATATTACTGGATATCATTTAACAATTCATTTTGTATAATGTTTAAATAACTTAATAATATATGTTAAAGTAATAAATTTATTTTTTATGTTATTAAAATTTAAAATACAATACCATACCACTCAGATTCAAATTTGAGATATATGATTGTAACCATAATAAGTAAGGTAAGATAAATTAAATTTAAATTTTATTATTTTTAAACAGTAAAAATTACATAACACAACTTAAAACAATTATTGCAATGCAAAAATTAATTTTTTGTTAACAAATATTGACATGCTTTTCATTTTTATTGGTTATTTTTATAATTAAGATAATAATTTAAATGTTAATTATTTAATTAAAATAAATAAAAATAAATATATTAAATCTACATAAATTAATTTATAATTTTATTTTTTAAAATGAGAAGGTTATAAAATATATCGTTAAACTTTTTGGATGATATTTAAAACTTTTAAGTATTGTTTTAACTTTTACGGTATCGTAAAAGTGGTATACAATATCTCACGTTAACAATAACAATACCCTCCGCCTTCAGGGTCAGCATGCGGCAGAGACAAACCCGGGCGCGGCGTAGCTCAGTCACTTATAACAACCACAACGATGATATAAACATGGAAGAACTTCACCAGAGTAACAGCATTGTTTGGAATCCTTCCTCTGTAAAAGTTGATGGGTTGAAAATTGATTGGAAGCCTTCATCTGTCGTAGCTTTAGCCACCAGCGTCGACGGTTTACGTGTCGCCGCCGCTCGAGAAAATGGTTCTCTTGAACTCTGGGTCGTATCTCCTGGTGAAGCCAATTGGCATTGTCTATTGACCATTCATGGTGACCCTAACAAAAGAGTTTCTTCACTTGTTTGGTGTAATGGTTCCGCTTTCGGTCGTTTATTCTCTTCTAATTTAGATGGCACTGTTTCTACGTGGGATTTTTTCAACTTGAAACAAACGGTATGGCTATTCAATATTTTAATGGTTGTAATTGACTAAATAGTTGTGATTGACATATAATTAAAAACTTTTTTACCCGCGGTCTATATTATGGGATATTGTGTGACTTCTCACTTTACTTATTAGGACCAATTTGGTGATAGCTTGACCTAATTTGTTAACCTAGCACCAATTTCAATTCTTTTTTTTATGTAACATGTTGGGGGCTAAAAACCTTTTTGGATAGATTGACTTATTTGTACTTATATAATGGTAGAAGCACTTGTCAAATCAAACTTGTCGGGAGAGCCAATTAAAATAGCTTATGAATTGACATATTTATAAATATAGATTATTCATAAACACTTATATAATAGACGTGACATTTAGTTAAATTGGTTATCCAAACAGGGCATAAACTCAATTTTCGCATTACGTAAACTATTGAATGAAAACAAAAGTTATATTATTATTATTATTGTTATTATTGTTATTATTATCAGTATTATTATGTTGTTGTTGTTGACGCTGCCACTGCTGTTGTTGGTGTTAAGGCCGGTGCATTCATTCTATGATTATTTATTGTTGTCATCTATGGGGCACTAACACTTAACATTGAAAACGTATCCGGTGTCTGACATATGTCAGTGTCCGACTACAACACGTGGCTGCATTTAATCACTTTCATTTTCTTGAATTAGTGTTAGCGTTGGTGTGTTTGTGTTGTGTCTGATATCTATATATGTGTAAGTGCTTGATTGGTTATCTCTAAATAGTTATTTTCACGACTTAACTATATTTATGATATATGATATATTTACAGACAGTGCTAGATTCAGATGGCGTCTCAATATGGAAAATGGCTGTTGCACTGCCTAAGAGTAGTGTTATGAATGCTGAGACAAAGGGTGATCATTTGAGGAAGGGACAAGTTGATTCCGATGAATCTGAAAACAGCGAAAGCGATGAAGATTCTGACTCGCCTGCTACTGTCATGCAATCTGTTCTTGAGTATCCACGTGTAGCAGTTGCATATGATGATGGATGTGTGAAAATTTATGCCGTCTCTGATACAGATGAGTTTATGTACGTCAAATCCTTGCCTCGAGTCAAAGGTGAGAAGATATTTTTGCCTGGAAGTTTTCTTTCTGTTGTGCTTGATTTGTTGATTCACATTAAGAAAATGTTTTGTGGTAACAGGACGAGTTTTAAGTGTGACTTGGAGCGATGATGCTAACTACATATATTCTGGCAGTAGTGAAGGGTACGTATTAATGTTGTGATTGGTGATCAGTGATCACCGAGTGGTTACTGTCTTGTTTCGGGAACTTCTCTTGTTTCTTCATTTGCTAGAATGCAAGTTAATATGCTTGATTCTTCAATTCATTGATCAAGCAGATACTACATCATCCAGCAATATTTTTTTTAATTTTTTTATCATTGCTACTACATAATTAGATAGGCTTACACATACTTGCCTTTATCTCCTCACAGGTCAATACGAATCTGGGATGCTATGTCTGGTCATGAAGTCGATTGGATGCCAGCTGGATGTGGAGGTTTGGGCAGTGGACAAAAACTTTGTATTTGGTCATTGCTGTGTTTAAGGTGACAACGGAAGCATCATTTTGTTGATATGAATACTTGTTCACTTGATATTCACATCCTTTGGTACTGATTAGTTAGATACTATTTTAGGTCTGGGACACTTGTTAGTGCTGACAGCAGCGGCAGTGTTCAGTTTTGGGACAGTCGAAACCGAACACTGTTGCAAGCACATTCATTACATGAGGGAGATGCAACTGCTCTTGCAGCAGCACCTAGTCATGATATGGTATTCTCAGCTGGTTCTGATGGCCAGGTATGGAATTGCATAATCTGTTGAATCCTTATGAAACCAAAGTAATTGAACTTCTTTACATTGATGGTTGTGTTGCTGTGATTGCTTGTGGATTGGCGGGTTTTGATGTGAGTAAAACAAGGTTGCAACACTAGTGGAATTTTTTCCAAATTTATTCAGTCTATTTGTTCTTGGAGATTGAGCTGCCTATGAGGGGTAATAGAAGAGATGCAGTAACATTCTTGAGTAGATTCTGTGCTATTACCAAAATGGAAAAGCTCTAAATGATTTAAGCATATATTCCAAAATTATCCCTTCTATCAATGTGGATTTTATCACATTGCCTTGTGAAAATTGTGGAACTGCCATCTCCGATCTTAATCTTAATTTTCTTTCAAAACTTTCATCTAACTACATCAAATAGTGCAACTAGTATATAACAAAACTCACTAAAAGATAATCAATTCCATTTAACATTGTTATGTATTTCTGTTTATAGCAACTCACAGTGGTTTTTGTACCTTTGAGGCAAAATAATTCTGTATATTAGCCGTGTAACTGAAAAATAATAAGGTTGCTTGCTGGCAATGCTATAGTTTTTTCACTCTGGTTTGTTTTCTGTGCCTCTTTTTCTGGTTTAAAATTTAAAATCTATGATTATATTTTTTTTTTGCAACGGCCAATGTTACTAATTAGTATTGTTAATATTGTTAGTATTTTGTCAAGTGTGGGGATCGAACCTGCGCCTTTCTTATCACTCCACTCCCTAACTTCCCCACCCCAACCACCATGCCAACCTTATATCCCCAAATATCATTAGTTATACCTGTTGTGCTTTCCTTTTGCTTCAAATGTGAATATCTCTGTATCTTTAATTGCTCTTGGTGGAGGTTCATTGTCTATCATATCTCACATATCAGCATGTGTTATATTTATTGAACACTTCTGCTTTTATATATTCTCAAGAAGCATGTCATTATGTGCTATCTGCAAGTCAAAATGTTATATTGTTTTCTAACTGCTCTAATTTTGCCTTAAGTTCAATATGTTATTATGCTTAGTCTATTATCCAAGTGCATTATAATAGTGTTGGTTTATTTTATTTTATATGAAGGTTATTCTTTATACGATGTCAAAATCATCTAACAATGTCAATTCTCCAACAACGACGAAATGGATCCATGTTAAAAGTGTAAGGGCTCATACCCACGATGTCAGGGCCTTGACTGTTGCAGAACCAATAGTTGAAGAAGGTCTCTTTGAGAGTTCATTGAAAGTTTACTGTTTTTAAATTTAGTTATTTATTATGTGAAAACTGAAAATTGCATTCACAAGTTTGGATGATCCTAAGATGCTTCGGGCACAAGCAAAGCATTTCTGGGAAAGTTGAAATTTCAATTTGTTAAAGAAAAAGCTGGAAACTATATTTACTTTTATTTTCGGAAGGTCAACTAAATTTGCAAAGCATAATAAATAACTGATATATTTAGAAAAGGTGTTTATTTTCTGTAAGAAACTTGTCAAGTTGGGCACTAAATATGCTGAGATGAGTGTATGTGAGATCTTTAGTTATGAATGCATTTGCTATTTCTGTTCCTTAACTATGCACTCATGTTCTTAGCAGATTTTTTGCCTGATGAGAGGATTAAAAGAATTCGCACTGAAGAAAAACCCAAGGATTTCAGATACAATAAGTCTGCCCATATGGAGGGTCCCATGCTAATCTCTGCAGGAGATGATACAAAACTATGTGCTTACCCTGTGAAAAATTTCACTAGTACTTATTTCCGAGATATATGTCCTGTGCCTCAGAGAACACCTATTCAGCTTGTCCTTAATACTGCCTTCAATCAATCGTCAATGCTTTTAGTCCAGTCTTCACATTGTTTAGATATTCATTTGCTACAACTCAGAAATGTTCACACAGCTGGAAGCCGTGCAAATCCTGAAATGCAGCACTTCAAAATCTATGCATCAATCAGAGTCCCAAGTCGGGCTTCTCAACAGATAATTTGCAGCACCATTTCTAATTCAGGGGTGTTTGTTGCATACTCTAATCAATTAAAGACTAGTCTCCTTGAATTGAAGTGTGAAGTTGGGAAAATTACATTAAGTACAAAAAAACTTCCTAAAAGATTACCATTTACCCATTCTATGATTTTTACTCATGACTCCACTTGGTTAATACTAGCTGGCCATGATAGAAAGATATATGTGAGCTGGCGATATGCTTCACCTTCATTTTTGGATTAAAATATCATAATCTCTAGATTAAAGAACTTTATAGTTTGCATTATTGACTCTCTTCATTTTTGAATGCTATATAGGTTGTGGATGCATGCAGCTCAGCACTAGTGCACACTTTTACACCCGGTTGTGAGTTGCAAGATGATGAATCACCTCTTACGGAGCCACCCATAACGAAATTGTTTAGCAGTTCTAATAAGCAGTGGTTGGCAGCTGTGAATTGCTTTGGAGATATATACATATTTAACTTGGAGATACTAAGGTGTTGTCTCCAATTTGCCTAACTTTTTCTTTTTAATTTAAGAAACATATTACTGTAGAATATCCATTTGATGCTTGAAAGCCTTAAAAATAAGAAAGACAAACTTTTAGGGAGACTCAACCTACTTTTTTGTGCAACAGGCAGCACTGGTTCATTTCAAGATTGGACGGTGCCTCTGTTACAGCTGGTGGATTTGCGCCCCAGAACAACAATGTATTGATAGTTACAACTTCCTCAAATAAAGTGTATGCATTTGACATTGAGGCCAAGAAGTTGGGAGAATGGTCAAATCGAAAGATACATGCTCTTCCTTTTCGGGATTTTCCTGATGAAGTTATTGGGCTTTCATTCCTTCCTTCGTCAAGTTCATCATCAATTGTTGTTTATAGCTCCAGGTATGTTCTTTTCAAATATGAAGTTGACACTTTGCATTATACAGTGGTGAGCAAAAGCAATGGGAGGATTATATGTTATATGCAACATAGTTTTATTGATATAGATAGAATAATGGTTTATTAATTTCAAATTAGTGGTTTATGTTTTGTACATGTCATGCACTTTTCCGATAATGTTTTTGAAATATTTATTTCTCATGTTTAAAAATTGTTCTATCTTCAGGGCAATGTGCTTGATTGACATTGGTTTGTCTGCGGAACCAGATGACAATGATATGCTTGATATTCAAGATTCAGCAGGCCGGAGTTTACAAAATCTTACTGTCAAGAAGAAAATTAAATATAAACTTTTTAATGTTTTACCCTTAAAGAATCCTGTTTTATTTTTAGCGTACATGTCAAAAAATTCATTCTTTATGGTAGACAAACCTTGGTTGGAAGTTGTCAAGAGTTTAGAAACCGCACCAGTCCACAGACATATTTATGGGTCATAAGTAACTTCGAGAGATTGTTCTCAGCTTGAGGAAATGCTTTGCAGTCAATGAGTTTAATTTGTTTCCATGTTTCTAATGCAAATTCTTTTTTTTAACAATTTTGTGCTGAGATCTCAAATTTGAGTATTTATTCCAAGTTCATGTTTGATGCGCTTTCATTCATGAGACCTGCATAAACAAACAAATCTTGTATCTAGTTTTCTCTTTTTATTATATTTTAACAACAGATTTATTTATTTTAATACAATTTAATAAAATGAGAGAGGGTGTCTATAAAAGACTTATCACTCAATTTTCTTATTCCACAGTTGAGATGGTATCCATTGTATAACGTCTAATATTTTCCAATTGATTCTCCTATAATTTTAACCATGATTGTTGAACTCTCTATTTGACTTGTATTTGTACCGGATTACACATAATAGTAAAATTTTGAGTTTGAAGTCAATTGAAAGCCTAAAACATGCTCTAAAAACTAGTTCATAAATTAAAAATAAAAATAACATTTGAATGAATGTACAACATACAAATTAATATTAATAGTATAAAACAACAAAATGTTTATTGACAAAATTGAAGTATTTTTAGAATATCCATAATCAAAATTAGTTTATTAATTTGAACAAAATGATCGCTATTCTAAGAGAAAAAACCAAAATAAAGTTTGCTAATGTAACATTAAGATGAGGAAATCAATAAAAAAAACATGGATAAAAAATTAAATATGTTTAAATTATTTAATTAGATAAAAAAGAAAAAAAAATCAATTTAGAGGATGATTTTAGACAAAAAATTAGTCATAAATCACCTCTCTTCAACGAACGAACGAACGAAGAAGAATAAAAACTAAAAGAAAATTATTTACAGCTAAGTATTTTAAAAAATTAAAATATAAACACTTTTGCTTCCCACATCCCTCATTTAACTTCCCACGCCCCTATTTTTTTTTGTAAATCCCAAATATCCAAAATACCCTTCTCTCTTTATTCACTTAACCCCTCATTTATATCTTCATCATCTTCATCTTCATTAACCTAACATCTTCAATCTTCTTCAATATTTTTCATCTTCTTCAATCATTTTGATACACTTCATCTTCAATAATCTTGAATCTTCTTCAATATCTTCAACATCTTCATCATTATAGTGACTCAACTCAACTAGGCATGTGTGTTGTTGTATTTTGTAGTTTTTTTTTCTTTCAAAATTTGGGTTTCGTACCTGAATTGAGTTCACGTACGTGAAATGAGTTCACGTAGCTGATAAAATTAAGAAAATATAGATGCTACGTGAATTAGGTTTACGTAAATGTACGTGATTTAAGATTGTATACATCAATTGAATTTAAGAATTCATATGAACTACGTGAACTGAGTTAACGTATGTGTACGTGAACTGAGTTAACGTATGTGTACGTGAACTCAGTTCACATAACAAATACGTGAACTCAATTCACGTAAATGTCAGTTTTTTTGAAACATCTGAATTCAATTCACGTATTTGCTACGTGAACTGAGTTCACGTACACATACATTAATTCATTTCACATAATGCTGCTAAAAAAAAACCAATGCTTACTTGATTGAAGATGATTGAAGATGATGTTGAAGGTGTTGAAGATGATTGAAGATTGCTTACTTGATTGAAGATGATACTTGGTTTATGGTTGAAGGTGTTGAAAATGATTGAAGATGGCAAAAATGATTCAAGAATGTTGATGATTGAAGATGAAGGTGTTAGGTTAATGAAGATGAAGATATAAATGATGAGTTAATTGAATAAAGAGGAAAGTAGATATAAATGATGGGTTAATTGAATAAAGAGGAAAGCGTAGTTTTGGTATTTTGGATTTTCAAAAAAATTGAGGGGTGTGGAAAGCAAAATGAGGGGTGTGAAAAGTAAAAGTAAATATAAATATTTGAAGCAACAAAAGTGAATATAATAAAGAAAATTATTAGACCAAACTATACTTTGCTCCTTAAAGGGACCTTTAGATAGTTCCATCTCTTACAAATATTAGTTACTTTAGTCTTCTATATTATTATTAATGATTGTAATTTAAAAAATTAAAATAGATAAATTATTAATTTTAAAGACTAAAAAACCAAAATATTATCTTTAAAATCTAATTCCATTAATAAATATTAAATTTACAGTTAAAATATATATAAATTTCGAGTAATAATTATAGTATCTTCGTCCATACACATATTTGTACAAGTAATAGAATCCAATCATTCTACACAATGCTCTCAAAATCCCGCTAACAATAATCCAATAGCTGATCTTGCAGCTTCACACTTAGGAATTCTTTAATCTTGCTAAATCCTTCAGATGAAAGTAGGTATGAAGATAAAGTTTGAATCGGTGTATAGTTATAGAATCATTGTCTGCAATAATGATATCATCTCGAGTTTATAAATTCTCCCTTCTTCTCTTTGTTTTTCATGTTTAGATGGACTACTTTGAGATCTGCTCTTAATTTTGCGTCTCATCCCAAAGTGTTTTTAGTTTCCCGATAGCATGCAACCTTGGTCATTACCTGTTGTTTTGCACTTTGCCAATTTAGCTTTCAGTGGTTGAATACGCAGACCAGTCACTACTGAAAACCGTTCCTAGATATCTTCCCACAATTCATTTTCCATTTATGTTACAGTGGAATGCACAGTGGGTACAATGATATTTAATATCCATGACACAAGCATGGAGTTAAGTACTTAATTGTCTATCAAGTCCCCATTGTTTGTGCATCTATGTCAAGTTGTTTTGGGCCCATTCTTTGTAGTTCTCTGGCCCTGCAAACGCACCTGTGAGTGAGATCACGCCTCACGGGTTGTTGTTTGCATTCAATCACACGGTATGAAGGAGATTTCTTGGCTATATCGATATTGACTTCATAAGTTTTGGCTCTATCAGTATGAGGTGTCTCTCATTGTTTCATGTCATGACAGAAATTTGGGCAATGTATTATCAGAACTGGTTTGCTCTGATACCATGCAAAAATATAGGTGACTAACGTATTTCACTGATAATATACACACATATACAAGTCTTAGTCTCTTAGAGTCCAATCACCCTACACCATTCTTTCAATATCATGCTAACAATAATCCTTAGATAGCCGAGTCAAGAATATGCACATATCACATATATATAAGTTTTCTAATCACAAGCTAATGTTTAGTGGTATGATTGGATATCACAGAAAAATATTGAAAATTATTGTACCTTATCATCAACGATTAGTTCTTTACTAGCTAACATTACATCATTATTACTTGTTGTCATGTACAAGCAGTATCTATTGGATGGCCCTGCTGATCTATGTTTTCCAGAATTTCGCCATTTAATTCATCTGGAGCTCATTCTTCCGTGGTTTGACTCAAACTCTCTATTGAGCCTACTCCAGACATGTCATATACTTCAAGTTCTCATAATTCAAAATGACAAGGTTTGTTGAGTTATTAATTTTGTTTTTTTTATAATTTAAGCTTTAGTTTACTTAACTTCATGTACACCACTTAATCACTTAGATCTATATGAAATTTATTGATTCAATCTATTTATGAAATAGAATACGCAAGGCCTCGTTTTATGCATACTCCAAATAATCACGAGGATATATAACATGATTTATTACTATATATATGATTGCATTTTATGTAAGTTGTGGTGTCGTTTGTTGCTGGCAGGAACAATCACCCTTACCAAAATGGGCTGCACAGACAAGTGTTCCTAGTTGTCTGGTATCGCACTTGATTCTTATTCAATTTAAAGGATATCGAGGATCTGTAGATGAGCTATTATGTTCTGAGTATATTTTGCAAAAAGGACTTGTTTTGAAGACAATGGTTATTCCTGATATTTCGGTGGACCTAAAGAAGTTTGATACTCTCAAAAGATTAAGTAATGTGCCAAGAGCCTCTGGAATGTGCCAACTTACACTTGACTGAATTGCATCTTCCTAAGGTGTGATCTCTCACTAATAACTACTTTGTCTTACTGAATCATTTCAAAGATGATCAAAATTGGGTTTAGTTTGCATAATTAGTTGTCCCTTGTATTTACATGCATGTCACTTCATTTTCAGCTCTATTGTGGTGGAATACATAATTCCACCATACTCCAAAATTTTCGATTTTTCTTTGAATTTGTTATTTTCTCACAAGTCATAGTAATACTACTCCCTCCGTCCCATATTATAAGTCATAAGGTTTTGGAACATGAATTCATAAATGCAATTAATATTTTTGATTTCATAAAAAATATTGTATTCTTTTACTAAACTCCCTCTCATATTAATTACGTGAATTGAAATGTAGACAACAATAATGATTAAAGTTATAATAGGGAAAAGTAGTTAATATACTTCATTGATATTGTAACACAACATATAAAATAGGACAAATTTGTTTTGTTAAAATGACTTATAATATGGGATGAAAGGAGTAATTAGGATAGGGGGCGGCTTAGCAAGAGAGGTTGAGATTTGTTAGATATATTACTTTAATATTGAAGAAAATGACGACATGTATCTACTTACTGAAATTGAAGGAAAAACTTTTGGATTTAATGCCACATAGTAAATCAACTTAGTTAATTTCTACCGTTGGATCTTGTTATCATTGCAACTAACTCCTTGTTTATTTGAGACATCAGTGTTCATTTTGATGGGTCAGCTTTACCTTTGTGGTGTTTCACGCTAGTAGTAATGCTTACAACCTTGTATTCACGAGTTTGATCTTCTAGACAATCTAAACTAACATAGCACATTATGTCTTGTTTACAAATATTTTTTTGGAAGTTGTTGAAAAAAGAAGAAATATGCCATCTCTTTGTGGCATTTTGCATTCGATTTGTCTGTTGCAATATTACCATATGCAAAACAAGTAAATTTTTTTATGTTCAGAGAATCAGTTAACAGTTTCTTTCTCTATAAGCTTTGTGCATTTCATTGTACGAGTGGTAGTTATTATGTGATAAATTAGTGGTTTCAACCACTTGTGCATTTCAATGTACGAGCGGTAGTTATTATGCGATAAATTAGTGGTTTCAACTTATGTTATTTTTTCTTCTGCCACGAATTTAAGATGGGAAATTAATCTGGTTGTATATAGAAAGTAAAACTAATTAAATCGTACCTAAATTGTGGTGAGAGGGTGCATGTGCACTCGAAGTTTTGAAAATCGTGATTTTTCTAAAATTTGCCCCCTATTTTCTATAGTTGGCCTCAACTTTAAAACGGCAACCAAAATAGTCCCCAATGAGAGTAAAATGTTCCTTAAATAGTTAATTTGACTCATTTAAAATTCTAAAGAATAAAAATGATATTTTTCATTTTCGGTGAACAATTACTATAACTTTGTAATTTTTTCAAGGATCAGTTTACCCAAAATAATAGTACTAAATAACTCTAAATAATGGACTAAAATCTGTTATAATAAAAGGATTTTTTTGTCACGTAATGCTGGATGGTTAATGACATGCAAATGATATGTAAATTCTGGTTATTCAATCTTTATTGTTGGTAACTTGGTATTGAATGAGATTTGATTAACTTGTTCTTTATATGTTTGGCAGTTCCCATTTGCATCGACAGGATGATATGGGCTCCTCTAAAAAGAGGATAATGGAGAGCAAAACATATATAGTATGTATTACACATTTCATTGGAATTGGATTGCCTTCAGTAAGACACTGTAACCGATCTCGCCGTACTATTCTGAATCAATGGTCGTGAACGTTTTTAACTTAAAAGACACAATTTTCTATCTAAACTATCTGATCACAGATTAACGACCGAGATTAAGAACTATGTGAATTTCTTATTAAAGGGAATCTGTGTCTGCATTTCATTAGGTTCAAAGTCTTTTGTGCATCTATGTATTTTGGTAAATTAATATCGCGACATGGTGATTGGTGATGGTACACAAGGTTTTGTTATAGCCAAGGCAATGCAGGTAGCTGGCGTAGTGAAATGGCTCTTGAAGTTTTTTCTTGCTTTTGTGTGAAACAAAGGAAAGCCATTGAAATTTTTTAAATACTCTTATTTGAGAGATACTTATAAGTTATAACCCCATATATGTTTCTGAAACAAAACCACTGCCCTATCCGGTAGCACACACATCCGAATTGTAAAGATACAGTATTTTTGTTTTGAAGTACACACCTGAAAGGTAAAAAATTTGTTTTTTTTGTAATGTGTAATTCTGAAGTGTATGTGCAGGATGGGAAAAGAAACCCCCTCTTATTCTCTCACCTTAAAATATGTACTTTTCAGTCACTTGCTTATAGTGCCAACATCTCAGTATATGTAGCTAATCAATTTCAACTTCTTTGGTTGAGATAAATTAGTCAAATTTCATCTTTTATCTCTAGCTTATGTTATTATACTTGGTCTTTGAGAGTGTTTGTGAGTGCTACTAAGATTTTGTGGTGCAAAGTAGGTTGCACAATTTGATTACATGATTTTGATTTCTTTTGCCGTAGTAGTGGTAGCAGCAAGGAAACGCCAATTAAGCGGAAAAAAAAAAAACAATCTTCCAACCACAGTCCTAACTAGGAGCAAAATTTATTCTATTTTTGCAATAAATATAAATAAAGCTAAAATAAACTGCATAAAATAAAACAAAGCTACCATAACATACATAAATAAAATAAAACAAAGTAAAACTATATATTAATACCCAGTAAGGAGCAACATTGTATAAGTGTATCATGTTTGTGAACTAGTAAAGGATATAATGATCCAACATCATATGTATGCATAGGGATTTAGATCCTCTCATATTGAAATCCAACATAAGAGAATTATCTTGGTGATTTCACTATTTAAATTCATTGGTCCCACATATTTTTTTTTATGTTGAAGATCTAAATATATTAAATGGTGATCACCAACTTAATTCTCTCGTGTTAAGTTCAAACATTATCTAAATTTGTGCAAATACTGTATAAGTATGTGAACTTAGTACCAATGTGTATATATGTTTCATCAAGTTCATATTCTTAGGATAGTGTATAAGTATGTGAACTTAGTACCAATGTGCATATATGTTTCATCAAGTTCATATTCTATGAAAACGTCAAACTTTTTATAAGGCATAAATTATGACATGGTACATTAGGGTCAAAATTACAGCCAAGATGGCTTGTTGGCTAAGTGAAATAGTTCTTTCTCTATTGGTTTGAATTTTGGACTTGGTGTTTTGAGCAGAATAGAGGAAAGCCATCGAAATGTTGTCTTCTTTCTCACCTTTAAATATTGGTTTTCCAATCACATGCTTGTAGTGTCCACCACTCAGTATCTGTAGCCAAGTAATATCAAACTCGTTAGCTGAGATCGACTAATTTAATTTCTAGCAATTTTGTTGTCATTAAAATTAAAACTACTCAAGATACTAACACTTGTTGGAACTACCACAGTTTCTACATCACTTACTAACACTCATACACAGTGAATTGAATGTAAAACTGAAGGAATGATAGGATTATAAGTTTTATTGATTACTTGTTCCTAAAGTTTCATACTAACTTCCTTTATATTTGATAGTCTTGCACCAGATTCAGTTGCAACAAAATCACATTACAACTAACTTCTTCTAACTACTAATTAAATTGTTGAATTACATTTCAAAATTGGTAACATATAATTACATAGCCAAATTCAACTAAATATATTCATATAATAAATACATAGCAATATTTAAAGAGAAAGAGGAGGCAAAAGTGTAAATTCACCTGTATTTGATCTCCGGCAGTGATTATAAGGGCACCTTGTTCAGGGAAGAAAGACAACCAACTTTTCTTAGAGTAAACATGAAACTCTGAAGAGCCATCACAAAAATGCAAGCACAAAGAATGTGAGTAATCAGTTCCCCTAATCAGCATTTTAATCACATCATATTTCAAAGTATCAACCCATTGATCATTTCTATTAATATTTTTGTGATGTTTGTAAATGCAACAAAGTGTCCCAACTTCATGTCTACGACCAATTATATCACCATCACCTAATTTCTTGGCAACATTTTTCAATATCAAAGGTAAAATTTTCTCTGCCACCATCTCTACACGTGACTGTAGAATTTCCATCTTCTTGCTGCAACTTCAACAAATTTTACATTAGGAAACATTATAAAATAAATAAGACCGAAAATTATTATACTACTAAAACAATGCCTATTAAAAAGTTGTCTTTATAAATCGGTCCATTTTTATCTATTTTTACTAATCCTCACGTTTTTATATTTATTTAATTTAAAATTTATACTTAATTACAGTTTTAATCACTTATTTTTATTAATTTATAAAATTCATCTCCCTATTGTAAAATTTAACAGTTTTGATTGTTTATTATAATTTTTTAACTAAAAAATAGAGATGTAATATATTTAAAATAATGTGACATATGATATGATGAAATAGAATAATTAACATATGAAATCACATTAAAATCTTCTAAAAATTTAATTTTCAACTTTATTTTTTATTTATTTAATTAATGACATATAACTAACTAATATATCTAGAAGGTTGAAATCATATGCCACATAATTTAAAATATATTAAATCGTAAACATACTTTATCACAAATGTCTTTTATTTTTTATAAACTTTTAGTAATTTATTCTTCCAAGTATAATTCTCTCTCATTTACTCACTTATTTCCGTTTTAAGTTTTAAAATTATTTACTGATACCAATTTTTTATTTATAAATTTTCTTACTTTTTAT
>JBBPBT010000850.1:19223949-19235183 GCA_037974875.1 Cicer bijugum | reverse complement strand
ATATGAAATAAATTTTCATTGACCTATGAGATTCAACAATTATATAAGGACAAATTTTCATTAATAACAATTTTATATTCACTATCATACACATGATAAATTGTTTTAATAAAATGAAACTATTATGAACAAAATAACTTTTTATTAATAAAAGTTTTAAAATAACTATCATACATGAAACAAATTATCACTTATGTGATTGAACTATTATACACGAAATACATTTTTATTTATAATTTTTTTAAAATAACTATCATATACGGTACAAATTGTTACTTATAATTTTCAACTATCACACACAAGACATATTCTAACTAATAAAAATTTCAAAATAATTATCCTATACGACACAAGTTCTCATTGATGAGATTGAACTATCATACATGAGATAAATTCTCACTGATAAAAATTTTAAAATAACTATAACTATCATACACATGCTAAATTGTCAATTATAAGATTGGATTATCATCTAGGAGACAACACTACGCCAAAAATGACATTTTATTGCGCGTCTTTTATAGCACATATTAAATGCAAACGCTGTTGTATGATATTTTAAAAATAATGGAAGATACAACAACGCTTTTTTGACAAACGCTGTAAAAGACTTGCGCTTTCACATAATTAACGGACTTATTAGAGCGCTTTTTGGAAAAACGCTGTAAAAGGCTTTAAAAAAAAATAAGAAGGTTTTTTACAGCACTTTTTTGACAAACGCTGTAAAAAAAATGTTGTAAAAGACTTGCGCTTTCACGTAATTAAAGGACCTATTAGAGCGCTTTTTGGAAAAGCGCTGTAAAAGACTTGTGCTTTCACATAATTAAAGGACCTATTAGAGCGCTTTTTGGAAAAGCGCTGTAAAAAAGCTTTAAAAAAAAAAGTCTTTTACAGCGCTTTTTTGATAAGCGCTGTAAAAAAAACACTATAAAAGACTTGCGCTTTCACATAATTAAAGGACCTATTAGAGCGCTTTTCCAAAAAGCGTTGTAAAAGGCTTTTAAAAAAAAGAAGAAGGTCTTTTACAACGTTTTTTTGACAAGTGCTGTAAAAAAAGCGTTGTAAAAGACTTGCGCTTTCACATAATTAAAAGACCTATTAGAGTGCTTTTTTTTAAAAAAGCGCTGTAATAGAATTTTATATATAATAGTAAATCGCTTCAATTTCCTCTTTATTACATAAACTTCACTACGTTTCAGTGTCCTTCTCCTCTTCATTATCCTTCTCATTGCGAACCCTACTGTCCCTACGAACAATATTGTTAGCCATCTCCATTGCAAATCATCTCCATATTTGTTACTATCCCTACGAACATTATTACGTACTCTTCTCACTGCGAACCCTACTTTGTTCTACGAACCGTTCGTATTTCTGCACATTCTCGTCGTTCCTTCTTAAGCGAAACCGTAACTCTATGAACCCTACATATTTTTTCGCACTCTTCAGGTATTGTATTCATTTATTCATTTATTTCTTACATATATATATATATATATATATATATATAATGTGTTTGTTAATGCTAATAATCACATTTATTTGATAGTGCTTTATAAGTTTTTCGAGCTCAAATGAGTGCTACAGTGTCAAAGCAAAAATCAAATAAAATCACATGGATTCCAATAAAGGTTTGAAATATATGCTTTTAAAATTTCATTAACAATCAATGCACAAATATTTATTGACTTATATGTTTTATTTTATAGTGCTCTCGTCAAACTAACAACGTGGACTGTGGATACTATATATTGCGCTAATTGAAATACGTGGACTATTGATATAATCCCAGAAAGAAATTTAATTGAAATAAATGAGCTATTACATCGCTTTTTTTAAAAAGCGCTGTAAAACTAATACAACAAGCAGTGCGTTTTTAGAAGAGATTTACAACATTTTTTTTAAAGAGCGCTGTTGTATTTTTTTACAGCGCTGGATACTACATCGCTTAATTTTTTGAAAAAGCACTGTAAATGACTAAAAAAGCGCTGCAAAATGTCATTTTTGGCGTAGTGCAAATATTGATCATTATAAAAATTTCAAAATCACTATCACACACAGGACAAATTTGTCACTATTAAGATTGAACTTTTAATAAAAAATATTCTCAATAGTGTTACTATTCATATTTAGAATTATGTACACATTTACACTCTAACAAAGCTATAATAAATTAAAGTTATTTATACTATCAATTTTGTTGAGCAATCATACACGAAACAAGTTCTCAATGATAGAAATTCAAATAACTATCATAAATATGAAAACTTGTCATCGATGAGATTGACTATTCGTGAGAATCACTCTCTTATTCTCTTATTCTATTGGATCTAATTCTCGGCTAGTTGTTAACACTTTGATGAACTAATTGAGAGTAAGAGGAATAAAAAGAGAAGGTTAGGTCATTCAAATTGTAAGATTACATAATGCAATGCAACAATAAGATATAAATATTAAAATCTCGAAAGATTAATTAAACTACTCTTAATATAATATAAAAATCCAAAAATATATCAACTTAAACTTACAATGCATTAACGTGGAACATAAAATATTTGTCAATCATACAAAAGACTAAATCGTAAACATATTTTATAATATTGGAACTCCTTGCAAAACAAAAAGTTAAATCAAATCAAATAATATCAAAACCAATAATGATGAACATCCAAAGAAAAAAAAAAGAGAGGAACGATCATGGAGAAGAAGCAAACCAAATCAAACAACACTAAACCAAACCAATATTAGAATCAATAGAGAGAGAGTGAGATAATTGTTCAATTACAAAATGATACAAGATTTATATAATAACTAGTTAATATAACTAACTATTGTTTCATAATCTTTTAAATAAAGCAAAAAAAAAGTAAAAGAATTTAATTTAAATTAAGTAGTTAAATCAATTTAAATAGGCTCTAAATTGCTTAATTAAGCTGATTATTAACAAATTACCTGATTAAACAATATCTAGCTATATTGGTGGGGTTTTTTTTTTTCTTCTAAGATTGTTATTTGTGTTCTAGATTTATGATGGTCATGGATGATTGTCCGTGACATTGCACGTGGTACTTGAGGTATCTGTAATTTATAAAGGAAGAACAATATTTTCCTACGTATTTCAGCTTCTCATAATCTGAATTTAAATATATTTTAAAATATAAGCCGGTGATCAGAATAAACGGCTGAGATCTAGTGTGGGTGCATGATTAGAGTAGGTCGGCATTACGCTGCACTTTATTTGACTTTTTATTCTCCTTGTTTTTGTTTATATTAATTAATTAGTTAGGACTAAGAACGGTCTTTTCATTCTCTTTCTTTGTTTTTGTCTTTTCAATAACATTTTCTTTCTTTGTTTTGACATAGTCTTTTCCAGATTTTCAGATGAATAATTTTTCTCTTAAACATAGTTTATATTTTACAAGTCAATTACCCAATTTTCAAAATTGAATAAATAACAATTCAAGCCTTTTTAGCTCTTCCATTCTTGGCAGTGTACTATACACACACAGATTAATTGACCAAATTCAAACATAACCTTTTTTATATTAAGAAAGAGAAAATTGAAAGTGTAATAAATATGATTCATTCATACAAGTTAACTGAATTTATGTTTGTGTTCTGTTATTTAATTCGAAGAGGAATCGGTCTAAAAGAACTAGATATTTTCTATGCCAAAATATCAAGCATAAAAAACCCGTTAAAAGTCTTACATATTTTTTATATGACAAAAGAAAATCTTTAAATTTTTTAGTTCGGGTAACCAGAATCTTAGAAACAATTGTTAATGAGTTAACCATAAATATTTGGTAATTTGAGAATAAAAATACACAACTTTTAATTAGGTACAACAATGGACACATCATAGTGAATTTTGACTCTTTCACCGCAAATTGAATATTGTCACCTTAAACTTATTTTAAAATTTTAATTTTAGAAAAAATCCACCAACTATTAAAGATATCAACAAAATCTGCATCGCATACCCACCCAAAGTCGTCCTTATGTGGGAGGAAACTCGTTTTGATTGAACATAAATGTAGATTTCCTCGAAATTAAAATTCAAGAGTAGAGATATATTTGGAGATGTTGATTTTTACTCTACATCCGCACCTGAAATTCGACTCGCTAATAATATTATTGATATTTTTAAATTTTAAATATATATATATACATGCATATTTAATATTTTTTATTTTATTTTATATAATAATAATTTTATTATATTAATTATAATTAATATAACATTTAAATTTATTATTTTATATATATGAATGGATGCGGGTGCATATGCAGGCGGGGAAATTCAAACTCCAGATGTCAAGATAAAAACTTAAATTTTATTTGAGAGCAAGTGTGAATTTTCCTAAAGATGTATGGAAAAAATAAAACATTATGTTGTCATTTCTACCCACACTCAATTAAAATAAATTTTTTCCCGTTTGAATTCAAATAAATTTAGGTAGATAATTGTGGGTCGTGTTGCTTTTAATACAAATTTTAATTCAAAATGTTTAATTTTAAAATCAGCACACTAAGATTTATTAAAATAAAAACAAGTGCTAGATAAAAATAAAAATAAAAAAACAAAGTACTCTAAGATTTAGTCTAATTTTAGTTTTTTAACAACTATTCTTAATTAATTCAATTAAGTCTGCGATAATGACGATGACGAATACCAGTCAAATACTGTTGTTACTTTGGCTATTGTTTTTCCAATTTTTCTACTGCAAAGTTAAATATAAAACTATAATCTACCGAAGAGAATTCCGCATCCCAAATGAACTTCACGTGGTAGGATAACTTGATAAGGATTGATTTGGTTGTAGTAAAACCGAGATTCTTTTTTAATGAAAATATTAAAACCCTATATATATTATTTTTATTTTTATTTAATTTTACGAAAATAGTCTCTTTCTTTTAATACAATAGTTTTTTGTTTGTATATTGTTTTTTTTTAAATTTAAGTGTTAGATTTTTCAAATATCACATTTATTATTTTTGACTTAAAAATGGCACCATAGTATTTTAAATGATATGATATTAAATATATTGACGTAATAAAATACAAGTGAGTGTATATTTATCCACCTCACAGAATATTAAAATAATAAAATAACAAAAATATAAAAGCATTTTTTAATAATTAAAAAAGGACAAAGTCAAGAGGTTAAAAAAATATATAAACTTCATTGTAATCTATTTTAAATTTTTAAAAATATATAACCATTGTTGTAATCTATTATTTTTTTAAAATATTTTTGTTATTTTTTAAATTATTATTTTAATATTTGATGAGGTGGATAAATATAAATAAAATCATAGTTTGTAAGTTATCATATTTAATAATACCACGACAACTTAAAAATATATCACATCATGTCTTTAAATCTTAACTCAACTTATAAATATTGATATTGTGCAGTTAGACATCAACCTCGTAATTATATAAGTGAGTCTTTTTTAGTATTTACCAATCTCATCTACATACCAAAATTAAAATGCCACATTGCTATTCTGAGATAAAAAATCAAAGTTTTTTTTATTGAACAAGTGTATGTTATATTAATATTATTAGATTTATATTGAAGATGAAAATTGATCCTAAACCTCCTTATTATTTGCTCTTTAACTTATCAATTTCAACCATATATCCCCTTGAATAAAAATCTAAAATTGAGACTAAAATTGTAACAAGTGTAAAATTTAAGAGACAAAAATTTAATATATAAAAAAAAAAGATCATTTACATAAACGTGGTAATATATAGATATAAATTTAACTCGCTAAATTTCTTAGCACCACACAAATTTAGTGTGGTCTATTAGTTAGCTTAATTAATTCATACATGTATGTTTGAACAAAGCTGTTTAGGAGGCTGAAAGAGCGTTCATATTTGAATGGACTTTTTACGCTCGTATAGACTCAAGTTGCATTCAACACAAGCAACATTTTATTACTATCATCATTATTTATTATAAAATAAAGGGGTTCTGCCAAATTATCCCATTGGAATATAAAATAACAATACGACAAATTCTTCCAGCACTCTACTTTGTCACAATCTTATATATAATATATATACAGTAATATCCACACATATTACTCTTGATAACAGATATAGATAGATATCTCACAAAACATTTCTTTAATAAAAGTTGAGGCTTAGCTAAGGCCAGTACGTAGTACATAGTTCAAAAACTCATTCATGAGTTCACAATACGAACACAAATAGAAGAAAGTAAAACAAGAGGGGGAGCTTTGGAGAAAGCTTTAATTTCAAACCAATCTTCCCCTTCTTCATTAATTTTTCCTTGTTCTGTTTTATGTTCTACTAGACCAAAAAAGTAACAAAATATATTAATGTAAGTATATACTTAAACTTTTGTTCTTAATTTGTTTGGTTAATTAGAAATATGAAAGAAAAAAAAACAAGACAACCCTTTTGTTTGTTTTGTTCATATTTTCTTGCTACTAACTTGATTTTTTCAATTCAAAATTATTTTCAGAAGAAGGAAAAGCAAAAATGGATAGTAATTTAAGCAGGAGTATAAGTAGGAGTTTGAGTAGGTCAAGTTGGAAAATGGAAGAAGTGTTTGCAAGTGGTAGGTATTCAAGGAGGACTTCACAAGTTGATGAAGATGAAGAGGCTCTAAAATGGGCTGCAATTGAGAAACTACCAACATATGATAGGTTAAGAACAAGTATCATGCAAACTTTTACTGAGGGTGATCAACCACAACAAGGAAACAGGATGCAACATAAGGAAGTTGATGTTAGGAAGCTTGATATGAATGAAAGACAACAAATCATTGACCAAATTTTTAAGGTTGCTGAAGAAGATAATGAAAAGTACCTCAAGAAATTCAGAAACAGAATTGACAAGTGAGTTTCACAATTTTTATTTGTTAATTTTTTGACAACAATCAATCACTATATCTATATGGTCTGACCAAGATCAAATGATCTAGATTTTATGTTCGAATTTTAATTATTGTTAAATTTAAAATTTGAGTATGAAATCTCGATCATTCGATCTTTACTCGATAGTCCAAATGTGTTCAATTGGACTGCAGATAAAGACTTTTGATTGCGGCCAATCTCGAACACAAGTGATCTAGGTTGTTGAATAAACATCTCACAATTCATATTTAACTTTGGTGATTAAAAAACTTAACAGCTCAATTGTTTGATCTTAAGATTATTCACGAAAGACCGTGCCAAATCTATTTCTCAAAGACTTTTTAATTAACATGTGATAAATAAGCTTTTTAGCCTCAATTTTTAAAATCTATAAAATTAATCCCTTTGGATGCCATTGCTTTCTTCCATAATTCAAGTTTGGAATAATTTTAGTTTGTAGAAATTTTTCAACTAAAATTGTATTCAATTACCTTACAACAGAAATTAAAATTTGAAGTGCAAAAATGGATTTGAAAATATGCAAGAAATCATTATTTGAAATACTATTTTTAAGAGTATCATTTCATTTTTTTTTTTTTTATAAATCATTGTTCAAAAGTTTATCTTTACTGATTCTAAATTACATTGGCTTTCTATAATTTTTGCCCCACATTATTATTTATAATTTGACTCTATCATCATTTTCTAAAGACAAAACAGAAAGAACTATTTCACGTTAATATTGAGAAAATTGTAATAGGGGGGGACCATACTTAACATGGGCCTTGAACTACCTATATGTAAATTATTAAAGATGCTATTTCAACTAAATTAGCAGAATGTTAAAATCTAAACTTTTCTAATGAAGACTCAAATTTTATACTTAACTTTGCTAAACAGAATAGACAATGAATTTAAAGCATATAATTTTTTTTCTTGCTTTAAACCTAATATATGAATGGATGAAATTACCTGAACATAGGGGAGAGACTTTTGCAATTAATTTATTCGGTAAATGTATTAATGCTATTAAGTGATTCAATTCAACTTCTAGGAATAATGTTCCATACAAAAATATCTAAACTTTTTATTTATTTTAAAAGATGTGACAAATATTGTTCAAAATATGTGCACTAATAATTTATCCAATTGACTTTTTTTTCTTCCAATTACAGGGTTGGAATCAGACTTCCAACAGTAGAAGTGAGGTTTAAGAATTTGACCGTTGAGGCTGATTCATATGTTGGTAGCAGAGCTTTGCCAACATTACCAAATGTTGCATTAAACATTATTGAATCAGCTATTGGTGTGTTTGGTATTAGTACAGTTAAGAGAACAAAGCTCACAATTCTTAAAAATGCTTCTGGCATTGTTAAACCATCAAGGTAATATGATCAAGGCCTTCTTTTATTCATAGTGTAATTGAAAAAATATTTAATTAAATTTTTATAAGTCTCATGTACATATATGTTTGGTATCATGGTAAATTTCATATAATCCATATAAATTATCGTGATTTTATAAAAATTAAAATATGTAGTTTTATGAAATTATAGTGGTGGATTCTAGTTCTGAGCAATTTAATATGATACCAAACATACATGTACGGTACGGTTTGATTTTATTATATAGTTTTTATTTTTATTTTTTTATTTTATAATAACCATAGAGGTTATTATATACAGGATGGCCCTTTTATTAGGTCCTCCTTCTTCAGGAAAAACAACCCTTTTGTTAGCATTGGCTGGAAAGTTGGACTCTGAATTGAGGGTATAGTCCAATCCATCATTTTAATTAAATACAAATATGTCTTTTATATATATTATATTATTTTCTAATGAAATTTAAGGAATAATAATGATGAGTGTATGATTATGATTGATTTTGATGAAATAGGTAATGGGAGATATTACTTACAATGGACACAAATTAAATGAGTTTGTTCCAAGAAAAACTTCAGCATATATTAGCCAAAATGATGTTCATGTTGGAGAAATGACTGTTAAAGAAACTTTGGATTTCTCAGCTAGATGCCAAGGAGTTGGAACTAGATATGGTACTAATTTAAAACAATCTCTTTTATTTTTTATTTTGTTTCTTATGTGTATCTAATTTATTACTAATTTTATTTCGATTTTAAATAATGTGACTAAAGATCTATTAAGTGAGCTTGCTAGAAGGGAAAAAGAAGCTGGCATATTTCCAGAGGCAGAACTTGACCTTTTCATGAAGGTATTTTCATTAACTTTTAAAGTTGTTATTATTATTCTTATTATATAATTCTTCAATAGAGGAGTGATTAATTATCTAAAATTCTAAATTATAGGCTACTGCAGTGAAAGGAACAGAAAGCAGTCTCATTACTGACTATACTCTAAAAGTAAGTTATTTTTCCACCAACATTTTTGTTTCACATTAAAATTTGAGGGAATAAGAAAAGAAAAAAACTATTTATGACTTTTTCATATAAATTAACCTTAATTTTAAACTACTCCCACCAACCAAACTTTATATTCTTCTTATAAAGACTTAGTCACTAAGAGAAAAGTTTTTTTTTTCAGAAAATTTCAACTCACCCACCCTATATTGTGACTCAATTCAAATATTATGGTTAAAGTAGGTCCCACTTGGAGCATCAATTGTCGTATAAGGATTTACATTAAACCACCATTATACTACTAATTAATTAGTTCATTTACAAGTAACATATTATTATAATCACTATGCTTAACGGTTTGATTATGTTGTAATAAATGACAATTAATTATTTCTTGATGTATGAAACAGATATTGGGGCTTGATATTTGTAAGGACACCATAGTAGGAGATGAGATGCATAGAGGTGTATCTGGAGGACAAAAAAAACGTGTGACCACAGGTTAGAAGGATTGAAAAGTCAAAACAATTTTTTCAATGTTATTTGACTCCAAATTGTATAGAACATCTCTATTATAGTCACATTCAATTCACCAATTACAGAAATATATATATATATATATATATATATATATAATATAGTTATATTTTTTAAATCCAACACTTGCCATGAAATTAATTGATAAATATTGGAACGTGGCTGCAAGTTGTAGGTAGACAAGATAAAGGTAATCAATCATTTACTCAACCTTAATATAATATTTACATTTTTCTAAAGATTTAGAAAAATCCGGCCACATGGGCCCATATGCTTTTTATTGAGATTTGGATTTCATACTAACAAGCAAAGTTTAAAGTTATATGTTATACTCTAAACTGATTGATTTTAAATTAAAAAAAAAAAAAAAAAGTTCCTGTTTTACCAGCCACCTTGGTTCCTTGAAGAAAACTAATAAAGGAGCCCCATTTTTTTATTTGTTTTTAGAAAAAATAGTATGCTTTAATTAATGATTTTAATAACAATGAAAAGAAAATATACAGAAATTTTAATTTTTAATCACATTTAATCATGTAGAGTTTTTTTAAATGTTTGAAAAATAATATTATATTCCTTAAATAAATAATTATAGTAGTTATTTGTTAGACTAATAAAATGATTATGATTTTGATTAAACAGGTGAAATGATAGTGGGTCCAACAAAAACATTGTTCATGGATGAAATATCAACGGGTCTTGATAGCTCAACAACATTTCAAATAGTGAAATGTTTGCAGCAGATTGTGCACCTAACTGAAGGAACAATCTTAATGTCACTTCTACAACCAGCTCCTGAAACATTCAATCTCTTTGATGACATTATTCTCATATCAGAGGGTCAAATTGTGTACCAAGGTCCACGTGACCACATTGTTGAATTCTTTGAATCATGTGGCTTCCGTTGCCCTGATAGAAAAGGAACCGCTGATTTCTTGCAAGAGGTATCTTCATCATAACGACCACTTTATTAATTGTGTACCCTCACACACCTTATTATAAATTATGCCCTCCTTTTTTTTTGGGGTACATGGGCCCATAATATTGTTTAGGTATCGTCTTGTAAGCCCAAGGCATTTACCAATTTTTAAACTCATTTGTGTAACTTTTTTTATAGAAAATATTTTGTCAAAAAAAAAAAGAACAAAATCAAATTTTAAATTGAGTAAAAATGTATTTTTTTTTCATATTTATATTTTATATGAATTTGAAGCTATATTTTATTGTTATAACAATTAAAATTATTTTATTTATAAAAAAAAAAAACAAAACAAATCACTATTTTTTAAAAGTTAAGCGGCTACACAATGAAACTTCTCATTGTAATAAAATATTTTACTTGTGTTTAATTTTCATTGAAAGAGTAAATGGATACTCAAATTTTAAAAACTTTTTTTATATATAAAAAAAGAGAAACAAATGAGTT
>JBBPBT010000850.1:19184532-19216295 GCA_037974875.1 Cicer bijugum | reverse complement strand
AGATGATATATTGACTATATTTAACTGAGAAAATAATTATATTTTTTATATTCAAATTTTTAAATTACCTTAGATAATATATATAGATGATTGAATTATTTTTTACGTTCGCATAAAATAAAAGAAAATAAAAAATGAAATAAATAAAAATATGTAAAGGTTTTATTTGTTGGAATGTGCTTGTTAAAAATAATTTTTAAGATGAGTATTTATAAGATTAGAATAATTAAAAAAGTTGCACAAATATATTTGTCATATGATTAATTCACTAACTCACATATTACATCATATAAAATTATAGATAACAACACTAATATAAGATAAATACCATATTTATCACACGCTATTCTTAAAGAAATAATTGGTTATCCAAGTATTTGTCTCACCAATATACCTTAGTATCAATATTAATATCGTTTTTGTTTATATGACCGACACTCACTTCATCTCAACACGTGTAAAAATCATTACATGCATTTTAAGTTTAACTTGGCCAAGTTTTTATTATAGTTTATTGGACTCATACTTAGCATCACCACAAATCCAATAGGACCCAATTTCAAAAGTCTATTAAACGATAACAATTGATTTAATTTTGAGCCAATTTTTTATCAGAAAATTTCATCTTCAGCCGATTCTATATCTGTTGGTAGTTAAAAACTTTCCCAACCAATTAGTCAATACACAATTAGATCCATTATATTTGAGGAAACAATTTCTCTCATCTTTAAAAATAGTATCTCTAAAATATCTTTCATTTATAGTTCATTTATTTAAAAATAAAAAATAAAAATATTTTTAACTTAATGACCTTTAAATGATAAAAATGTCTATGTAACCTGTTTTCAAAAACCATTTTATTAATTTGTTTCTTTAATAAGTAAAAGAAAAAAAAACGTTTATGATGAAGCTCCCTCTACCTTCTTTCTGAAAAACAAACGAACAGGGAGAGACAGAGAGAGAATTGAAAGAGAAGTGAAAATAAACGAAAGCTTCTCCTAATCACTCTCTCTCTCTCTCTCTCTTTGGATTCAAACAACAGCCGCAACACTCTCTCCTTCAAACATTTGTTTCTCAATCATGATCTCCTCAAAAACCTCCACTTTTTTGGTAAATATATACAAATTCTACTTCTCTTTTCACATTTCCAATTCTACACAATTCACTCTCACACTCACCTCCATTTTTCCTTACCAATTTGATACAACAACAAAAAGTGAATCTTTTTTCTAATTTTGCTAAGTTTACTTGATTTGTTCATCTGGGCATTGATTTTTGTAACACTTTTTTTTACCAATTTTGTGGGAAACTTTTGCACAGTGCAACTCGGGCATAGGTGGGTGGTTTTCTTGTAGTAACGAGAGAAAGTGTTGTTTGAGGGTGAAGTGTTCAGCTCCTAGTAAGTGTTCAGGTGATAGACCAATCAGCATTGTAATGGAGACCAGTCATTCTTCCACGGTGGCTGATATCGACAATTATTCGACCATTGCGGGCGGTGTTCGGGATGTTTATGGTGAGGATAGGGCCACTGAGGATCAGTCTGTTACTCCTTGGAGTGTTTCTGTTGCTAGGTGTGTTATGATAGTCCTTTTGAGTTTGTTCATTTAGTTTAAATGCTATTGATAATTTTTTATTTCATTAAGAGATTATTTTGAAATTTTGTTAATTTTATGGAACAATTTGATTGATTCCAACACCCAAATGGTGATTTGCTTTCTCTTAGATTGATTATGTTATTTCTTTTTGTGATGAATTGTTGGCTTTTTTTAGTGGATATACTTTGTTGAGAGATCCACATTTTAATAAAGGACTAGCCTTCACAGAGACAGAGAGAGATGCACACTACTTGCGTGGTCTTCTTCCCCCAACAGTCATTCCTCAAGAAACTCAGGTTCATTATTTCACTATATAACATTCTCCTTGTAATCTTTTTCTATTTTTTATGAAAATTATGTTAAAGCAGTTGGATTGTGTATGACAATGAGTCCACACTAATTCAAGTTATAGTTCTCATTGCCACTTCATTTGTACAGGTGAAGAAAATGATCCACAACATAAGACAGTATCAAGTTCCATTGCAGAAGTACATGGCCATGATGGATCTTCAGGTGGCCTTGTGAAACATCCATTGCTTTATATGATAGTTATTAAATGAAAAGTGTTTTGTCTGCTTTCTAAAAAAGTTCTGTTTCTCGAAATTATTCTTGCACTGCACATATCTATTGTATTTTTGCCATGATTTTGTTTTGAGCTTGGAATCTCTGCTTTACCATTTATAAACTTGTAAATAATGAGGGATGTTTCTTCCAGATTTGATTGATCAAATTTTGGGGTTGGTTTGTAATGCTTTTCGTTTGTTATATGTTTGCAGGAGAGAAACGAAAGGTTGTTTTACAAGCTTCTAGTTGATCATGTTGAGGAGTTACTCCCGATTGTTTATACTCCAACTGTTGGTGAAGCTTGCCAGAAATATGGATCCATCTTCATGCATCCTCAGGGTCTTTATATAAGCTTGAAAGAGAAGTAAGTTTCACTTCAATTGCTCCTTTATCTTCCTAGAATTATGATGATTGAATTTGTATATATATATATATATATATATATATATATATATATGTGTGTGTGTGTGTCTATTATTCGTCTCAAAGTAATTGTTCCATTTTTCTCTTTGGTGGGGTTTAAAGAGGAAGGATTCTTGAAGTACTTAGGAATTGGCCTGAGAAGAACATTCAAGTCATTGTTGTAACTGACGGAGAGCGTATATTAGGTCTTGGGGATCTTGGCTGTCAAGTAATTTCTGTTATATCTGATTACATGTATTCTTTGTAATTATTATATTCATATGATCTAATACTATAAAATCTCCTTTGGTAATGTGTTCTGTATTCTCAGGGGATGGGAATACCAGTTGGAAAACTTTCTTTATACACCGCACTTGGTGGAGTTCGCCCTTCTTCTGTAAGTATTTTTGGCCTACTATGCCACAATCTTGAGACTTGTTATTTTGCTTTGAAATGCTACTGAAATTTGAGGCGCAAAATCTGTCACGACCCGAAATTTAAATATCGTGACCGGCGCACAAGCTATACTCCTAGCCTGGCAAGCCTATCAATTAACTTAATAATTACATAACTAAACTATTCTCTAACCATTTCAAAAAAAAATACATATACTTTTACTCGAAATTTCGACAGAGTCTCCTTTGTAAATTCAACATTTCCAAATTTATGAAATCCCTGTCAAATTCTCAATCCAATCACAATTCAAATAGCATAATCAAGTTCCTTAATACACTTTCCAACAAACTAAACAAACTTTCTAAACTCCAAAATAGCTGCAATTACATAGACTCAACAACTGTTACAAAAATGGTTCTCGATCAAAGAGGCCTACCAAAAAAGAAGTGTGTTGAGACTTGAATCAAATAATAAATTCCAACTCAGCTGCTTGCGAATCTAAAAAAAATAAGCAACATAACGGGTAAGTCACAAAGACTTAGTGAGGAGACAACAACCACCATCAATTGGAAGGGAAACACAAAAGGAACAAATAACTGTTTAATAGCTTGATAGAAATATTAAAAATCCAGTGAATAACGAAACGAAATCAAAATGAACAATCTTAAAATCATCATAAAAATTAAACAAGTAACAATACAAATTTTTAGAATCAAGAGGCGACTTTATCTCATTGATAGCCCTTTCTTCCTAAGGGTGGCATTTCCTTTAGGGGCGGCTCCATCTAACGGATGACTCTCTCCTCTCAATCCCGCAACGCATCATCACGTATCAATTAGGAAGCTTACAACTCGTTGATAGCCCTCTCCTCCTACGGATGACCTCTCTCGTAGGGGCGGCTCCATCTAACGGTTAACTTTCCCTAATCAACATGTGGTAACTAGGTGCACCTAACGCAGTTAACAATTTAATATTTATAACAACGATTTCCCAAAACACGCGTTTAAAATTATTTCATCGAAATTCATGAAAATATATTCAATCGCATAACAAATAAATATTTAAATACTTTAACTCACACGTAAATCCAACAAATAACATATTATATAGCAAAGACCATTAAATTAAATAATTGACGAACTTGAGATAAAATTCAAAGGTTGTGTTTCCCAAAATTTTCAATAAATACTTTAATATAGAAAACAAGTAAAATCATAATAATAACAGTATAAAAATATATGACGATGATCGTCGTCAACTCACAGCTATGGAGAATCGTCTAACTTTGCTCTCTAACAACTCTCAGAGTAGCCGGTAGGATGTCAGCGGACAAATCTAAGTATCAAGAATATTTCCAAGACTTTAGAAAAATTTATTATAAAATTTAACTAGCTCTAGGAAAGCCTAAAAATCATTTAAATATACTCTAAGCGCAAAATAATATTTTTCCTCAAATCTATATTTTTCTATAAATTCACATTACGATTAGAGTTGTGCACCTCAATGAGTCTCAATCAACAACTCTAAAGAGATGGGTACTCATTTTCCTTCCTTAGAACACAAACACTAACTCAAAATCCTAATCAAAAGCATTTTTCAATGGTTGTGAGGAGGTTAAATTCTTTTTAATAATAGTTGATGGTTTGGGTATTATAGAGAGGAAAGAATCAAGGAGAAGGGAAGGAAAAGAAAAAAAAAACAACAATGGGGGGAGGGGAGGTTTCTGCCGAGGAAGAGGGAGAGAGAAAAGGGAGGAAGAATGAATTTGGAAAATGAGGTGGAAAGAGGATGTTTGGTTTTATTTAATTATTATTATTATAATTATTATTATTATAATATTATAATTATATTTTCTGTTTTTAAAAAAAATACGGCCGTAATAAAATCCATCCCCCAACATATTCATGTGTCAAGCTCTCACCCTTAAATAAGATAATATAATTAAAGGAAAATAAAAAAGGAGGAAGGTGTTTGAGAGATTCCTATATTTGATTTTGTAGTTCAGGCTTTGAGCCCTTATGTTGTTATTGCCTAATCCCTTGAAAAATAAAATCTAGTTTTCGACAATGGCCACAACAATACAATTTGCAGTGATTGTTGTTATATCTCCATCATCACCAATCACCATATACATATATAACAAATTTAGAGGCTAGTTCTCATTGCAATAAAGAAAATTAACAACACTTTTAGGAGTTCATATTTTATATACTGTTGAAATGCTGTTTATAGTGTTCTATTAGCTTCGCAGGTAACAATTTGTGTAAGTTAATTTAAACTGGGTCCTTAGTTCTCTACATTTTTATTTAATTTTGTTTGATGTGGCTTTAATGCCTTATTAATACTCTAATATTATATTTTCAAATTGTTTCAGTGCTTGCCTATTACAATTGATGTTGGTACAAACAATGAGAAGTTGTTGAACGACGAATTATACATAGGGCTCAAACATAAACGAGTAACTGGGCAGGTTTTTTTTTTCCTTGGCCTCATTTTTAATTCTCAGCAGTTGGTATCACGCTCATCGTCTAACATTCAATAATAATGAATTTATTTCAACGTATTGATTCCAGGAATACACTGAACTTCTTGAAGAATTCATGACTGCAGCCAAGCAAAATTATGGAGAAAAACTCCTCATCCAGGTACTAAGCAGTGTGCAAAGACATCATTTCTTGGTTTATTAGCTGTTTTCAGTTTTCATGTTTGCTGTTTTCTGAATCTGTTTTACCATTTTTTTTAAGTTTGAAGACTTTGCAAACCACAATGCTTTTGATCTACTTGAAAGATATAGGTCAACACATCTTGTTTTTAATGATGATATCCAGGTAAGGAATTCATGTCTTAAAATATGAATTTAGGTACTATTATGACCAATATTTATCAGTTCTATTCTAAGGACTTTTTTTCAGGGAACTGCGTCAGTTGTCCTTGCAGGACTAGTTTCGGCTCTGAATTTGGTTGGGGGAAACTTGTTCGATCATCGGTTCTTATTCCTTGGTGCTGGAGAGGTATGTCCATCAATTTGAGGATCATGTCCCCTTCATCGGAGAGTTTAATAGTTTTACGACATAGGATAAGATCACTTTGAATTGTTGCATTCCCTAATGTATGAATTGTATTATTGTTTGTGGTTGCAGGCCGGCACTGGAATAGCAGAACTCATAGCACTTGAAATATCTAAACGGGTATCTTTTTTCTGTTGTCTTCCTTTCTTTTGTATTGATTTGGGAGTGATATTATGATTAATGAATGATATATATTTATCCAAAAGCTGCTATTGTCTATGCAGACAAATGCCCCTGTGGATGAAGTGCGCAAAAACATTTGGTTGGTGGATTCAAAGGTTGTACAGAATTAAACTCAGCTCCAACCTGTACAAATTAAATTCTTATTTTCTGTTTAGATTAATCTGGTAATCTTTTTTTTTTTTTTTGCAGGGTTTGATTGTCAAATCTCGCAAAGAATCACTCCAACATTTTAAGAAGCCGTGGGCTCATGAACACGAACCTGTTAAGGAACTTGTAGATGCTGTTAATGTACGAACTGTGTCTCTTATTTTTCCACATACATACTCAGAGAGAGCAGAAGTTTCAAATTTCTCACATTTCAATGTTTTTGTTTCAGCAAATTAAGCCAACAGTGTTGATTGGAACATCTGGACAAGGGAAAACTTTTACACGAGAAGTGGTTGAGGCTATGGCCTCCAATAATGAGGTAATTTTTGAACCTATCCATCAATCTAATATGCAATTTGATGCTGACGTAAGCTGAATCTGTGTTTTATATGATAATGCTGACAGAAACCTATTATTCTTGCCCTTTCCAACCCGACATCTCAGTCAGAATGTACTGCTGAAGAAGCTTATACGTGGACCCAGGTAATGAGAAGACACGACTAGTAGCTTTGCATAGAAAATTCAACTTCCTAATGACTCACTTCCTATGGATGAAGAATGACTCTTCTCATTCTTTCGTGTTCGTTGTCCATTTGCATTTGGCAGGGACGTGTCATTTTTGCTAGCGGTAGCCCGTTTGCCCCAGTTGAATATGATGGGAAAGTGTTTGTGCCTGGCCAGGTCTCAACTCAATGGAATTTTTATAAATGTTGAAAAGTTTGTCATGTCAATTGAATTCTAATTTGAGTATTATTTCATTTTTGTCAATTAGGCCAATAATGCATACATTTTTCCGGGATTTGGTCTCGGTTTAATAATGTCTGGTACCATCCGCGTGCACGACGACCTGCTTCTGGCAGCTTGTAAGTGCATCAGAGATTCAAACATTCACTTCAATATTAAGCTTGATTGTGATTTATAACTACCTCTGACTTAAATAACAATTTACATTCAATGGAACAGCTGAGGCTTTGGCTTCACAAGTGACCCAGGAGGACTATAACAGGGGACTCATATTCCCACCATTCACCAACATCAGAAAGATTTCAGCACATATAGCTGCCAAAGTGGCTTCGAAGGCCTATGAGCTTGGTGAGCCTTAGTTTTCCTTTTGGTTTACAATTTCATGTTTTTTGATATTGAGCCAAATACGTTTTTTGTACCTGAAATATGGTAATTTTTGCTTTTGATCCCCCAATTTTTCAAATTCGTTTTGGTCCTTTGTTTTTGAAAATGCATTAACTTTAGTCTTTACAACTAATTCTGTCAGTTAAACAATCTATTAAATGGTACTTCTCTGACCTCAAGTCAGTAGCACCATATTTGTGAGGTATTGTCTGATTTGGTCTTGTGTAAGACATCACAGTTTTGTCTTTTGTAATAAGCGTCTCGGTGGTTGAGAAGTTGAGTGTCTATAACTATCCTTAGTCTTGATTTCTAAACAAGGAGACTTTTTGGGGTACCAAAACAGATACAAAATATTGGTTGTAGATTAGCTAGGTTTTACCTCAGCTCTCTGACTGACAGAGTAGCAATGGTGACCAATGTTAATACATTTTTATAAATGGGGACTAAAAGGGAAAATTATCATATTTTGGATGACTAAAACCATATTTAAGCTTAAATGGTTTATCTTCTCAAAATATTAAAAAGAATTTCATAACAAATAAGAAATTGAGCTTACATATTGTTCAGGATTGGCGTGACTAAAACCATATTTAAGCTTAAATGGTTTATCTTCTCAAAATATTAAAAAGAATTTCATAACAAATAAGAAATTGAGCTTACATATTGTTCAGGATTGGCGACACGACTTCCTCAACCGAAAGATTTGGTGCAGTATGCTGAGAGCTGTATGTATACTCCAACTTACAGAAACTACCGGTGAAGTCACAATAGTCCTTTTTTTCTCTTTCAATTGTTTAGGTTTTTAATATGAGATAATTATCTCTTTTTTTTCTTTTTCTAATGTACCTTTTCTGCTCTTGTAAGTTATTCTGTGTATTTGGTGGAATTAGGAGATTGGTAGTAGTGGTAGCTGGAATTTAGTATATTTTGAAATATTTTCTATTCTGCTATATTTTGATGTTACAACAAATAAAATAGAAAATGAAGCAGTTAAAAGCATCTGTAAGCATAAATAAAAGCATTATGTGTTTCTAATTTTCTAGTATACTTTTTCTCTTCCCTTTATTTATTTATCAAAATCGTTGGTCTAAGGTTTGTTGCACCATAAAAGTGCAGCATTAGACCTACAAGAAAGCATGCCAAGTGGGATTTGGCTTCTAAAGAAAACAAGTAGATAATAAAGTGAAAAATAGAAGTGAAAGAAGTTTATTTTCTCTCTCTCCCCCAATCTACGTTTGGTTGAACAGGAAAAGAAAAGAGAGAAATGGTATTTTCATAAAAGGACAACAAAAATATAATTCTTTTTAATCAAAATTAATTTAATTTTTTATTTTAAATCTATTAAATTAAATAAAGTACTTTACATAATTTAATTTATTTATTTCAAATAATTTAATTATTTAAATAATTAGTTGATATAATTATTTAAATAAAACTAAATTAAATATTAGCAAAGCAAGTAAAAGAAACAAATAGCTCCCTTTTACAAAGAGAGTTACTTCTTGCGTTCTCTCTCACTTCTTTGTTTCATCTCACTTGCTTCTTACTACCAATCAAAGTCTTAGTGACAATAAAATTATGGAGTTATCTATTTTTAATAAATAGTAAATTCACCTAAAGGTTAAAAAAGAAGGAAAAAAAAAAAAAAGAAACCAGTCATTTGTTAGGTGGAGTTCTGACTTCTGATTATAAATGCTATGGTGGGGTGAGAATGATTTGTGACATGTTTGATTTTTGATCATTTATTCTGTAAAGTTGCCTAAAAAAATCATTTATTCAGCCTTTGTTTTCAGAGCTTGATTGCTGAAAGGTGCTACATTCTGATATTTATATATGAATCTCAAATTATGCCTAGCATTTTATTTTCAGAATAAAAACTTTATGACAACATAACACACTAACATATCACATATTAATATGAATCCATGGATATGTCTTTGTGTTGACCTTCTTGTATTTACTGGAAATGGTGACAACTACATTTGTTAGTGACAGTAAAAGAGTACCTGATTTCTAGATACCAAATTTGAGATAGTGGTTCTTTTTTCATGATATGTTTAGTTGCACACCATCCTTTGTTGGTATATGATATTATTTGTTTCTTCTATTGGAAAAATAGAAGGGATAAAAGTTTATAAGAGTGAAATTGCTCACTTTATTAGTTTTTTTTTTAAAAAAAAAAATAAGTTAAATTCGATATAAAAATTTAATATATTGTCAAATTGTAACAAGAGATCTTATTCTTTACAAATTTTTTTTAGATTTTAATTTTTATTTATTTTTTAATGTGAGATATAAATTTTTCACGATACCTTCTATTTCTTGTTTTGATTGACAAATGCTATCAAAGTGAGCAATCATTCTAAACTGGATAATACATCATTGAGGGTTGATGTTACAGTAGATCGATATTTAAAAGTCACTTGAAATATTAAAGATAATCGATAACACTTTTTAACAGTTTTCTGATCTTTACAATTGAGATAATGATTCGATTGATGTCACTTGAAAAAATAAAGAAAAACAAATGTTCCTCTCAAAAGTCAATTTCTCTTAAACCAACATCGATCAAGTTATCATAGTAAAAAGAATGAGATTTGTTAAATTATGCTTCTGAAAAATATCGTTGATCGTCATTAAAGTTTTGATAACTTTTTAACAATAGTCCACAATGGGACGAATTAGTAAAATAACGCACTTACAACTGTTTTAATATCATATTTCTTACAATTTTTATTGCAAAATCATAAATTATTATTTCATAATCGATGTTCTTTTTAAATAATTTCAATCAAATCAAAGAAATATTATGTGATTTATTTTGTTATATAGGAAATAGATGGCAAATAAAATTTTAACTATTTCAATTTAGAAAGTTTTCTTTCAACAAATGAAAAAATAACATAAAAAATTAATATTATTTTATACATAGTGCATGCATTAGAAAACCAATTAATCTCCACACTATTAAGCAATATAAAAATTTGGTGCCCCTTGCAAATATAAAGTCTTGGGCAGACATGCTCAAGACCACCATTGAAGCACTATCCATAGTAGAATTTCCTCTACATTAAATACCAAAATATCACTCTAAAATTATTATTTTTCATTATTATGAATATTTAAATTCGAAATCTCAAATCATCTAAAAAGAGACATGTGTCATCTCATTTAATTGATGTTGAATTGTATTTTTCAAATGTATTACGAAAATGACATCAATATCTTTAAAGTTAATATCTTGTTCATCTTATCTTATTTGGATAAAGATCAAAAAGTTGTGTGTAATAGTGGCTGCTTTCAATCAATAATATCTTACCAAACAATGGATTGTTATGAAGAAGACTAGCAGAATTGATGTGTATGCCCACACTTGCACATTCATGTAATTGAGATGTTATTTAATGCTTTAAGAAGGCAACTCTCATCTTACATGATCAGAAGCTAATTCTTTAACGTGGCATCCCATGTGGGGCTTATTGCATTGCATTCATGTCACTTTTGTAATCGGATATTTTCTTGCTTTACAAAATAGTATAGATAGATAGATGCAATGTAATCAATGTTTTTTTGGCGTAAAGATGGACACCAAGGCACTTCCACGTGTTTATTTAAGATTATAACTTTTATTTGTAATATATGCTTATGCTTAATAAATAGTACTATTTATTAAAGAATATTTCTTTTTCCTTTCTATTGGTGGATGCTACTAGTTAGTATGAGAGCAGAAAATATTAATTATGGATTTTCTGCATATAATTTTTCAATATTAGTTCGGTATTCATTAGCTCACAATATGAGCTACATGCACAATAGAGTAGTGAAATAATTCGAGACACTTATAATTGTTTTTTCAATAAAGATATTGGAAGGAGTTAATTAAGATTTGTTAGATAATATTATTATATATTAGTAGTAAGGTATTTTAGATAGTTATTATATATTAGTAGTAAGGGTATTTTAGATATTTCTATTCCTTTATATATATACTCATTGTAACCCTATTAACAATAGTTTTGGCTCATTCTATGTTATGAAACCCTAGAGTGGTTGTCTCTTGGTTGTTTATCTTCTTCCTCTTTTCATTGTTAACATGGTATCTAGAGCCTATTTCGATCCTCCTTGAATGATTTCGCCTCTATTCCGCTGTCGAGTTCCCAACAGTTTGAGATCTATTGTAAAGAAGATAGAGATTGTTTTGATAGAAAAGACAATCACCAAAAGAGAAAAGAGAAGAGTAATCATATTCCCGATTTTGTTAAATCAGTGTCATAAAAACATCGACTGCGTATTCGTTAACCGTTGGATCGGGCTGATTTTTGGACAGTAGGTTCGCAACATTTAGGTCTTCGTCTTCAACGGTCGGATCGGCGAACAGACGTATGTAGGAGGATAAATCTTGCTCTCACAGCAGCAGATTATCCCTAATTTATTTTGTCTCGGTGATTGTGTTTGTCGTATTTTCCTATCATTATTTGTTATGGCTGGTGCTAAGGATGATTCTCTCCAAGCATATTGGAAAACACATTGTCCGAAATTGGGGAGAGCACATAAGAAGAATTTTAGGGGACCATTGTCCAATGTTGTTGTTTTTGTTCCTCCTACCATTGACTCTAGTTCTGATTTTGGTTTGGTTCACATGATTTCAATTGTTGTGGTTCTTTGTTGATTTGGTTGGTAATTTAATTGTTTGTCTCTCCTATCTCTTTGGTTGCTTTCTTCTGTGTTGTCGCTCTCTATGTTGCTTCTTCTGTTTGATTGCTCCTCTCTCTGTTGCTTCTTCTGTTTGATTGCTCATCTCTCTAGTGATTTGCTTTGTTGTTTCTCTCCATATTAATTGTTCTCTTTGGTTGCTTCTCTCTAAATCAACTCTCTTTTGTTATTGGTTGTTTCTCTCTTTGGTTAGTTTGGTTTGGTGTTGTTTAGTTTGGTTTGGTGTTGTTTAGTTTGGTTTGATTTAGTTTTGTCTGGTTTGATTTGGTTTCGGTTTGATTTTTTGTTGGCTTGGTTCTTCTCTTGATTGTGACTATTTGATATGATTTCATGTTGGTTTGGTTTCTCTCTTTATTGTGATTGTTTGGTATAGCTAATGATCCTCCCTTTGGCTTCTGCTTCTCTCTTTGTTGGTTCTTCTCTTTGATTGTTGCTTCTTCTTTGGTGACATCCCTCTTGTCCCCCTGACTGTCCAACCACCTCCTACGATTGTTGATCCTCTTCGTTACCCCTATCGTCAACTTTGTCTGAACTCTCTTCCTATAAAGAGGTTGTTCTTGATCCTGTTTGGCATAGGCACTTTCTGTTGTTTCAGGGGTGTTGTTTGGTGCTTAAGGAGTGTTGTTTGGTGGAGGCACTTAGCTGTTTCGTGGGTGTTATTTGGTGTTTCAGGGGTATTGTTTGGCGGAGGCACTTCAGCTGTTTCAGGAGTGTTGTTTGGTGTTTCAGGGGTGTTGTTTGGCGGAGACACTTCAACTGTTTCAAGGGTGTTGTTTGTTGTTTCAGGGGTGTTGTTTAGTGTTTCAAGGATTTTGTTTGGCGGAGGCACTTCAGGGGTGTTGTTTGGTGTTTCAAGAGTGTTGTTTGGCATAGGCACTTCAGCTGTTTCAGGAGTGTTGTTTAGTGTTTCAAGGGTTTTGTTTGGCGGAGGCACTTCAGTTGTTTTAGGGGTGTTGTATGGTGTTTCAAGGGTGTTGTTTGACATTGACACTTCAGCTGTTTCAGGAGTGTTGTTTTGTTCACAAAGATGCATTCCATTAAAGATTTTCGTTTTTTTTTTAGTTGACAAACTCTCGATGCTCCATGTTAATGCATCATGAGTTTGAGGGGAGATGTTAGAAAATATTATTATATATTAGTAGTAAAGGTATTTTAGACAGTTATTATATATTAGTAGTAAAGGTATTTTAGATATTTTTATTCCTTTATATATATACTCATTGTAATCCTATTAACAACAGTTTTGGTTCATTCTATGTTATGAAACTCTAGAGTGGTTGTCTCGTGATTGTCTATCTTCTTCCTCTTTTCATTGTTAACAGGATTAACTATCTATGATCTATGACAATAGACTTGACTTTGTATTGTTTGATTTGTTTCTATCACAATGAAATTGTGTGAAATTAAGTCTCAATGATTGAATTACTTAATTAATTTGTGTTTCTTCTTTCTTGATTAGTATCTCAAATTTCATTTATAAAAGAAAAAATTAAACATAAATCAATTCATTCATTTATTGTTTAAACTTTTTAACCTATTTTCTATATATACACACATTAAAAACTCTCTCACATTAAATATCTATATTTTTTTTATGTAATTTTTTTTATTTTGATTACATTTATAGTCCGAATAACTATTAATATATTTTAACTTTTTAAAAAATAAAAATAAATATCTTTAATGATTATAAAAAAATTATTTAAATAATAAATATATTTAAAAAAATTATAAAGTTTTCTTATAAATAAGATTAAAAAAAATCTCTAAAAATTATCTTTTAATGAGGACCGGAATCTTTATTTGTTGTTGTTGCTGGTTTTCCCAGTTAAGTTTTCTTTGGTTATTAGTTTGGTTGGCAATTAGTTTTATTGATCTCATTTGGTTGCGAATATTAATAATGACTAAGGGAAAAGATATTTCTCAAACTTGAAAATGACTAAAATCATATTCTAATCTAATCTCATCTACTAAGGTGTCAAGACATTAAGCAAATGTTTTACTTAATACAAAAGGACTAGATGTGACAACACACATTCAAATCAAACAAATCCATTGGATCGGAGTTACATGTACTTGAAATTTTGGATCTTCTAACTTTTTTTTTTATTATAAAAAAAAATTAAATTAATTCAATATAACTCTTAAATCTTATATTTAAATATTAATATGTATCACTTAAGTTAGAAATACGTATAAAAAATATCTTTTTATATATTAATATAAAAATTATTATTTATTAATTTGTTTATAATATTTTTTTATAACCATGCTATATTTATAAAGTATATGCCGTCATTTATATATAAAATTTAATTTTATATGACACTTTATTTAAATTTAATTTATAATAATATTTTTAAATATATTAAAAATTGATGTATTTCAATATATTTAAATTACATAAAAGATTAATATATTTATAATTTAATATAAAAGTAATATTAATAATAACGATAATATTAACAAAAAATATTATTTATATTTACTTAATGTTAATTATAATTAAATAAATTTTAAAAAACTTTTGACATTATCAATTTTAAAAAAGTATGATTTGATTTGGGTGCCATATAAACCATGTCATAGAATCCTTTGTTGGTTTCCCCTCATTCTCACCCTTAAATCTAATTGCAAATTTGCATTTTTTAATTATATATTGTAGGATGAACTATTATTTTAATATTTAAAAATATAACACATTTTCATTTTAATATATAATCCGACAAGAATTCAAATTAATCATCTAATCATCAAAATGTCAATCAGTTTAATCTTTGACATTTTCATGAATTATTTTGAGAGTAAATTATATATTTTAAAGAATTTTATAATAATAAATTACATTTTTAAAGATTATTTTAATAATTTAATAATAAATTTAAATTTTTAAGTGAATTAAATATCAGAAAGGCACTCAACAATTTTAAATACTAAAATAGTATATTTTGGAAATATCTCTTGCAACATGTGTAGTAAATCACTTGAGTGTTGCAGAAGAATAAAATAGAATATAGAGAGTATCACTTCTCCAACACTTATTTCTCCTTTATAACATGTTGCTTTCCTCAAATTCCTAGAGGAACATGACAACAACCACTCAGTTGCATGGCAAAATTTTTTGTTCTTGTCTCATTAATTAATCATTGGGAATTTTTATTTAGTACTAACTAGTTTCCTCTTTTGGTCGATCACTTGTTGTCGATTATTCTCCCCTCGGTAATTTTCGTTGCTCGTATAAGCAATTAAAATTACGTGTACTCTAAAATTTAAAATTCTAAAAAAATACATAATTGAAGTATATATTACTGATTAAAATTTGGAAGAGTCGGGGAACGACAAATATTAACTGAAATATTATAATTGAAATTTTTAAAAGTCATATAGTTTATTTAGAGTATCACACAATTCATACATAGTAGACAAGTTGAAAAAAATTAGAATTTCAATTTTCACAAGTCACACAATTTTCACAAATCACGTAATTCACACAATTCAATCAAATAAAATATATTCATTTTATAATTTTCATCTTTGTCAAAAAATTCTTCTTTAAAAAATGCATCAATTTTTTTATGTTTAAATATCGTGTCACTTCTAAAAAATACATATATTAATTAAAACAATTCATAATTAAAAAATAGTATCATACTATATCATATATCAATGATTAACATGAAAAAATTTGTTAATAGTTAATAGTCTAGTTGCTAAGTAAGATGTTAGAGTTTATTGATTCGAGATTAATTAATTTATCCTTCTCTATCATATAGTATAACAGAATTATATTTTATTAATATAAATTCTAAAAAAGAAAAAGTACATATAAAAAGAGATACATAAATAAAGAAGAGAGAGGCAAAAATTACTCAAAATCATATAATTTAAGAATATTTTAATAATTTATCACTATTATTTTTGATAATATATATATATAAAAGAAATTAAAAAATATAGGGTGTGTTGTGACACCTGCCCGCTCGTAAGAAGATCCCGGTGGAGACATGAATTATTGTCCAATATTTAATTAAAATTAAAGAGTTATTTTGATTTTTTAAATAAGTGAGGTGTTGTCTTTATAGTGTTAAATGTATAGAATTACAAACACATCACCTCACTCAATTTTTATCAGTAATTTTATTAATTAAATTGACTAACAAAAGAAGCGTTGAAAAGTAAATTAACTAATGAATGCATATTCAAAGACAAAAATGACTAACAAAAGACATATTTATAACTATTTTTTATGTCAAAATTGTTTAGTAATTGATTAATCATAGAATAATATAATAATTGACATATATAACTCTAATGCACATATAAAATTTGGAGGGATCATGATACATGTAGGTCCTTCTTTATGAGTGAAATGACTCATATACTTAATGTTTTTTATACGATTACGAAGTTTTCAATTCATCAATCTTCTCATGACTCAAATGTGGCATTAGAGATGTCAGTTTTAGATGACCGAATTCTTGTATGGATAGTATTCCTAACAATGGTGGTTAGGTGGTGTGTCTCATTGATGTGGTGTCAATGATAGTGCAAGTATATTGAGATGAAGAACGTTCTCTTAGATTAATGGATGACATCAAACTTAAGTGAAAAAGTGTTAGTATATTAAGTGTGACTAAATGTCTCACACTAGTTTAAAAAAATAATTGTTTAAGTGAGATTTAACTAATATATTCAATATCTTAAAAATTTTAATAAAAATAAATGTAATATTTAATGTACTTATATGGTTACTCTAATCTAATTTAATGATGTTTAAGAGATGATACAACACTAGTCAAAATTGGATTCCAACAAATTAACCATAAATCCAAATTAATTTACTTTTAGCACAACCATAATTCAAAATCTTGATAGAGTAAGAACCATAATTCAAAATCTTGATAGAGTAACAATATAATTAATTTTGATTTGATGATCACCGCTTTCAAGTATTCCACAAATGACTTCAACTTTTTTTACTTACGGACAAATGACTTCAACTTACAATCTATAAAAACATGTGAAGATAATTTTTTTTTTCACTCAACTTGGACCATCTACAATATTTTATCCAAAAAAAAAAGTAGAACACTCACATTTGAATGTTTAAATAGCATTGCTTAAATATATCATTGATTTAATAATTTTTTAATGTTAGTACTAAATAAGTATTCAATTCCTCCAACTTAGCACCACATGCAAAAAACTTTAAATAAATTTCAGAAAAATTTTATATCATTATATTTGAACAACATTTATTTATTTTAATACAATTTAACAATTGAGTCACACACAAAATTAAAGATGGAGAGTTTTTTTTATAGTCACTCTTTTCTATAACACCATAAATTGTCTTTCCATAATAGAGTGTATATTTAACTTAATACTAAATAGGTGAATCTCCCATTTTTTTATGCACAATCTGATTATTCATTTATATAAAATTATTTATTTTTTATTGTATAGTTGTAAAAATTGAATTAGCCACATCAAAGTTTGATTTTTGGTTACTCACTTGATAATAAACATATATTCTTACCTCAAAAAAATAAAATAAAATAAACATATATTTTACATTCTCTTCGAATTAAAATCTCATTTTTTTCAAAATAAATACACACTCGCACACTTTTGATTAAGTTAAATACAATCACAAAAATACGAACCATTGATGAGTTTGTCATGAACTTGGATATTATTGTTCCCTATACTTAACAAAATTCCTTTTTTATTCATGTGACATTATTACCAAAATAGTTAGCTATTTCTTTTTTAGCTATAATGGATTAAATTCTTCAAATATAATTAAAGAAGAATAGAATATACTCTCCCATTAGTGCATGATGTAGAAAAGTGGGCCTTTTTTATTGACACACAATTTCACTTCCAAATGTCTAAAACAAACCAATGCATGCAATGGAAACATTCGAATTTGCTACTAGCCCCACACACCTCAACGATAAAAAAAGAAATGCTAAAGCTTTTAATTTGTGTTGTGCTTCTCACTTGTTAGTTTCTTGACACGTGACACATTTTTTGTGCTATAAAATCCCCTTCTTCCCTCACATTCATATAGCATGCATTAATTCTCACCTTATCTCTCAATCACAAGCTCTTATATTATTTTTCTTAACATCAATTCTTTTTTTCTAATGGAGAGAAACCAATCTCGCAGGCAACTTGCTTCAATGAAGCAATCCCTCTTTGATCAGGTTCTTCACTCATCCTCCTAATTAGCATTTTTATATTCATACCATATATGTTGGAATTCAATTATGAGTAGTTAGTCTCATATTGACCAGAAATGAAAGTTATATTAGATATATAAGAAGAATGACACATAAACCTAATGTTTTAAGGTTTTGAATTGAGATATGGTGTCTTGGTTTGACTTGATGGGAGAGCAAAAATGACTTGAATCAAGTGGATCAAGTTAGACTTGGATCAAGTAGATCAAGTCTAGTGGTGGACCAAAAAGAACTCGAATCAAGTGGATCAAGTCTAGTGGTCAATAAAGGACTTAGATCAAGCCTAGTGGTGGGGACTCATAATTGAGGGGGGAGATGTTGGAATTCAATTATGAGTGGTTTTTTTATAAAAAACAAAAAAAATAACTTATTTTAAATTTTACTCTTATTAAGAAAAGTAATTAATAGATTTATTTTGTATGAAAAAATGACTAAAATATCATCTGTGGATTCGTCTATTCAATAATGAGTTTTTATATTCTAAGGCAAATTAATAGTACTAATTAGAGTTATGTTTGAAAAAAATAATAAATGTGTTTAGTTAATTGAAAAGAGTTTATAATTAGATAATTGAAAAGAGTTTATAATTAGATATAGTTTTTTTTGTCAATGAGTTCTTATAATTAGATTTTGTTCAATGATGATGGTGTTTTATTCAGGGATTATTGGATGAACAATTTATACAATTAGAAGAACTACAAGATGATGCTAATCCTAACTTTGTTGAGGAAATTGTCACTCTTTACTACCGTGATTCTTCACGCCTTATCTCAAGCCTAGAGCTAGCTCTGTAAGTTCACTAATTTCAACATTCTTTGTATTTTCATTAATTTTTTAAAAAAAATACCATATGATAAAACTTGATTAATTTTTGTGCTTAAATATAGCAAGGAGAGGAACTACCTGGATTTCAACAAGCTTGACACACTTATGCACCAGTTCACAGGAAGTAGTTCAAGGTACAAATATAAATTTATTTTTGTAATTATAATAATAAGCTAGGTGAATTTAAAAAATAAAATAAGTTGAGTGGATTGCTGTAAACTTTTTTTTACATATTTCACTATCTAATTTAGATTAAATATATCAATTTTTTATTTTTTTTTATTATATTTAATTTTGAAGAAAATATTACTTTTGAAAGTTTTTTAGATGAAGATTATGTAAAAACTTAGAAATAAGACACATACTTGTTGGCTTTATGACAACAAAGAATCCTAAATATCTAATTATTTTATAATTGGTTGCAGCATAGGAGCCAAAAAGGTGAAAGCAGAGTGCAATATGTTTAGGGAATATTGCAGGACAGGAAATAATGAAGGGTAATCTAGCTATCCTTCACACAACCTTCATAATTCCTATAATCCTATTATAAATTTTGTTAAACGTGTAAGTTTTGTTTTAATAAGATATGATAAATTTTATTATAATTAATTTATATAATTGTGAGTTAGATTTAAATTTAAAATAAGACATTCAACTTAGTAATATCGACATTTGTTTTAAGATTTAAAGGCGTGTTTTGATTTAGCTTTAGATGCTTCAAATTGATATTTCATGTATTTAATTTATATATTTTGTTAAACAAATTAAGTGTATGATTAGTAAAATGCCGAAACTATTATATTAAATATCATATTTCAACTTCAAACTTAAAATTTCACAATTGTGTGAATTTTTTTAGTATTTTATCTAAAAAAATAATTTCAAATGTGTATAATTGATTTTGATATATTTGAATTCTTTCGAGTAAAATTAATTTTTCCTCTAAAATTAAAATTTTAAGTTGAAATTATAATTTATAGCTTTTTTTACTACAAACGTAATTTTTATTCTTAAATTTATTGTTTAGCATATATCCAAGTAAAAAATATTTTACACTTAATTCACTTTCATTTAAAAATATTTTTCACAATAAAATCAAACATATACTCGGATTCGACCCAAAATTTTCTTTACTTTGACCAATTGCAATAAGTAAATATTAATAATTTTTTTTTTTAAACGAAGCGAACATCTATAACTAATTTATTGTATTATATATTCATAACAAAATTGAATATTTTATAGTCATATATTGGGTTGTTTTGCCTTTGCACCGAACCTAGACACTAAATGATGTTATTAGTATTCTTTGTATGAATATGCAGATGCATGAAGTGCTTCCAACAATTGAAGATAGAATATATTTCACTTAGAAAAAAACTTGAAGCTTATTTTCAGGTAACTATAGAAAAATAAAATTCATGTATTGTAAATTTGTTGTATCTTGAAATCCAATTAAATTAAGCTTCTTTTCTCTTTTTATGCAGTTGGCTAGACAAATTGGACCTTCATAGGTGACGTTAGATTACCTATACATTAAATATGCATATGATAAGGGCAAATGTAAATGGTGAATTTTGTAACATTATATGAAAGATAAATAATATATATTCACCACAAAGAAGAACAAGATATTTTGTTGCCAAATTATCAGTTTTGTTTGAACCTTTAACCATATGTGTCTAGGATTCAAATCTTGGTAATGGAAATAAAGTTGTATCTGTTATTGGGACCCACATATTAAAAAAAGTCTTTATTTAAAAAAATTAATAAAAATGTATTAAAGGAGTATACTTTATTTTATTAAAGTCAGAGTACATAATATAAGTAAAATGTAAATAAATATCTAACCAAGCTTTTGTTAAATCAAGAAGATAACCACATCAAGTGTTATTGAGCCATTGACACTCTCAAGAACTATCAGATGAATCTAATTGCAACACACTTTGAAAAGTTTTCATGTATTTTTTAAGAAAGTAGAAGATATAAATAATATTAAAACTGCTTCAAATAACATGAAAAATTATTTTTAATAGTTTCTCAACAACAAAAAATATAATTGATTTCTTTTTAAAACAAATGTGTTTTCAGTATAACAGAAAAATATAAAATAACTTCTACTTTTTTAAAAAATATTATGTAAATAATAATATCTAAATTAAATCTCTAATTTTGTTTTTTTTAATTAATTATTAGCTAAAAAACTCTAAATTATCAAATATTAAAATTATTTTTTATAGTTTATAAGTAACAAGTTGTAAAATAGGTTAATATAAGTTTTAACACTTGTGTGAATAGCAGCTCTTTTGTTGATTATGTCAAAAAATAAACTCATAATATATTTTTCGAATTGACATGACTCACACTCTAAGGTAAACACTTTTTATAGACTAGGAAATATAATTTGCAACTTTTGAAGGCTAGGATGACCCAAACGTTGATGGATAATATGTGGAGACTCGACAGTGAAACATGCAATAGACGTTGTAGGTGTTGAAAGGTAATAAAGGCCTTGAGACTGATGCTCTACTCCAATTATCGTCCCAGTACTCTAATCTTGCACAAGAATATAACCATTAGCAAATTTAATAGAGTAAGGTAGGGTACAAGTGAGTTTACTGGTGGATATTAAGTTAAATAGACAACTAGAGACATGTAGCACTTAGTTCAAAGAGAGTGTGGGTAGGGAATTTACTCGACCAATACCATGACGTTTGGTTTGTGACCCATCAGCCAAAGTGATATTAGGTAGTATGTCCATATAAGTTAAATATGAGAAAAACAATTTATTATCAGACATATGATCATAGGTCCAAGTGAAGAAGATTGTGTAACAAAGTCAATATGATTACTAATCTGAGCAACATAGACAACTAGTGTGGTGGTTTGTATTTTTGTCTTTTAGCTTGATGTACTCATTATAAAGCGTGACTTGATCAATTGTGTCAAATGCCTCAATTTGAGCAACATTGACGACTATGTGTTGTAGTTGATTAGGTTTGGTGCGACATTGTGCTTCAACGTGGCCAAAACGGTTGCAATAGTTGCATTGAGTTCAACCACGATTATGTTTACCTCCTTCTCCTCTACCACCTCGTTGATTAGAATTAGAAATGAGTGCATTAGATTCAACTGATACATTGAGAGAAGCAAGGGCTATAGCAGGAGCTGAAGGGGCTGAAAGACGCATTAATTGTTCACAAAGAGTTTCATATGAGGGAACATTAGCACTAAATAGAATTTGGTTGCAACCTAAATCAAGATCTGGTGTAAGACTAGCAAGGGTAATAACCATAAAGAAATTTCCACGTTGTTCAACATGTATTTCCACACTATCATTATAGGGCATAAATGCATCAAAGTCAAGAATCAAACTATCAAACTTACCTATGTATCTTTGCATATTCATTTCTTGTTTCTTTATGGAAATGCATCAAAGTCAAGTATGTCTTCTTCGCCTTTGTCCAAACATCATAACATGTTTTAAACTAGCGAAACTGAGATTGAAGTTTGACATTGATTGAAAATTAAAGAACGTTGCATATAGAGGCATCAATCTGTTTCCAATTGTCTTGTTCCTTAGCAGCGACATCCTTGGACTATTTGAGCAAATGGTCTTTATGACCTTGTCCTTGAAACCAAAGTTCAACGACAGTTGCCATTCTGCGTAATTGGTAGCACTTATCAATTTTTCTCACGGGGTCAAAGGAAGCACATGAAATTGAAAACGGAAGAAGAGGCAGTAGCAGATTCAGTGTCAGACATGACGATCAACGTTGGGCGAAAGAGAATAAAATATGTTGAAAAATCACTAGAAGTTGAAAACGAAGTGGGAATGTGCCGTAAGGCCCTGAGCGACGGCTGACATTGAAAAATTGGTGGCCAGATGTTTCACGCACAGGTTTGGTGGAGGCGCGTGGGTCTCACGTGCGGATAAGGAGGCAGCGCGTGCGTCGGAGTTTGGCGGCACAAAAAAAAATCATCGTGCTCGCTGAAGGATTGTACAACGGTCTATGGTGGTAGGTTGTACTAAAACAATACACAGATAACTGAAATGGAAAAGCACAATTGAAACACATAATTTTAAAGAGGAAAAAAAAAATGAAAGGATTATGACACAATTGAAAGAGACAAAAGAGTCCTATGATAAACCACTAATGATACCATAAAAATATATTTTCGGTATTTTTTGTGTATCTTAAACAAAGTCATATATCTTCTATTTATAATGAAGTTACAATAGTTACATTCAAATACTAAAAACTTGTATTATGACTAAGAATTTTATCACTAAACCTAAGAAATTATACAATCAAACAATAAAAAATTTTACTTTAAATTTTAACAATATACAATTAAATTTGTTATTATATTATACATATCAATGATATTGCTATCTTCTTAGACATCATAACAAAGATTTTCTCTATAATGTATTAAATCTGTTAATTATATACATATTAATGTTCTAAAATTGTCCTTGAGTAATATTGTAGTTAATCAATGACACCCGAAGATAATCAATTAACAAGGAGCATTTTTTTTAAAAAAATGATAGCTTATTTAAATTGTGTTATTTAAATTTATTTAATTACATAAGTATTTATAAAATTTTGTAAAAGAATGTAGGAAAGTAACTTATAACATGTTTATAATTAATTAGAAGTAATTCTTTAAAAAAATATTTAATACATTTAAAAATTTATTTAAATGAACTTATATCAACTTATTTATTAACATAAATAATGGTATAAAATGGTTTATGACATTTTTATAAACTTTTTTTTACTTATTTTTATAAATTCTTAATTTTATTATTATTTTTTAAATAATCATAAAACTTTCTATGATGGTTTATTTATAAATTACAATTTTAAAAGTGGTACATTGCAGTAGTGTTTATGGAGAAATATTTATTTGTAGTTGCACATTGAGTTAAAAACTCTTTCTTACTTGGAGGGACACATTATCTCATCACTATAAAACAATTTCATAAAAAAATAACATATATTGTTTGGTACAATAATTTTACATTAATATTTAATAAAAAAATTTTATTTTGTTTATTACTCCATATTTATTTAGTTTGTTTGAAATTATTGACATAACAAAAAAAAAATTTATTAAATAATGTTGTGAAACTATTTTAGAGTTTCTGAATATATCTATTGAACTTAATTTCTATGAATGTTTTTAACTTTACTTTATATATATAAATGATACTTATTTTTGGAGGTAAATTTTGATCTAGTAGGCACCTAATTAAAAATGTTTGATATGATTTGAAGTGATTGGAGGGTAAGTTTGATTTAGAGAAAAGATTATAGATATTAGTATTTGTTTTGTGATAATTACAGTAGAAGCTTATTCTCAAATCGAAACCCTTTGAGCGAGGAAGGAAAGAAAGCGTGAGTTGAATGAACAGCAAGCACAAAATCTCACTCACTGCGTTCTGTTATGTTCTTTCTTTCCCATTCACATTCTGATTCCGCTACTTCTATTTCTTCGATTTCGATCTATTTTCACTTCTTCCTATCCATAGATTTGCCTTTTCGAGAATCAGCTTCTACACCTCAATTCTTCAACAACGGTAACCTTGTTTCGTTTCGATCATAAATTCTAGGGTTTTATTTTTTTTCAACCTCAACATTAAGAACCCTAGTGTTACTCATTTTTTCAATTATTATTGATTTTTTTTTTTTAATTTGAATCGTTGTTATTAGGAATGGCCTCTTATAGGCCTTTCCCTCCTCCATCGTCGACTCAAAACCCTATCGCACCACCGCCACAACCACCGCCTCAACAAAGAGGGAATAATTGGGGTGGTTACGGTTACGGTGGTGGTGGTGTTCCTGTTGGTGATTCATCTACTACTTCGTTTCCGCAAATACCTCCAAATTCAAATTTTCAACAACAACATCAACATCATCATGCTCCTCCTCCTCCTCCACCACCTTCGAATTACTATCCATACCCTCCACCACCACCTCCTCCTCCGCCGGAAAATTCATATCAGCCTCCACCACCACCACCACCTCCACCTGCTGCTACTATGTATTATCCTCCTAATAATCAATACAACCATCAACAACCGCCTCCGCCACCTCCTCCTTTGTCGCCGGGTTCTTCCATGCCGCCTCCACCACCTCCTCCAACCTCGCCGCCACCTCCTCCTCCTCATGAAGAGAGGGCAATCAATAAAGGGTCTTCTGGTAGGCGAGACGGTGTCTCCCATAAACAGCAGCACAAGGATCATCATCCTCCAAGGAAGGTTGAGACGGACGAAGAGAGGAGGTCGAGGAAGAAGAAGGAGTTTGAGAAGTTAAGGCAAGAAGAAAAGCATAGGCAGCAGCAGAAGCAGCTGAAGGAATCACAGAATACCGTTCTGCAAAAGACTCAGATGGTGTCATCTGGAGGGACTGGAAAGGTCCATGGTTCCATTGCCGGGTCTCGAATGGGAGAGAGAAGAAATGCTCCCTTATTGAGCAGTGAAAGGGTTGAAAATAGGTTGAAAAAACCCACCACTTTTTTGTGTAAGCTCAGGTGAGTATGTTCATGATAGGTAACCCTTAGTTGGTTGTTAACTGGATTAATTTTTGTGTGTCCCTAGTGGTTATCGTTCTTTTTTTGTGAGAACATTGCACTTGGTTATATTGCTTTTGGTGCTTGCACTTTACACCTCTTTGGCACTATTTTTCCTCCAAATAATTTTACATCTTAGTGTTGCTTGCTTGTAATAGTAATAATTCACAAGGCAGGAAAGTGATGTATTTTTATTAATTGATGATATGATTTCATCTAATGTTTTTTTTGGTGTTTACTTACAGTACTGACAAATTTGTATGTGTATTCTCATTCAAGATTTCGAAATGAACTTCCGGAACCAACTGCACAACCTAAGCTTATGGCATTCAAGAAAGATAAAGATCAGTATGTTATCTCATTCATTCTTATGTTCACCATTAGTTTGTAGCTACCAAAACCTATCTATAAAAATTGATGGGGTAGTGTTGATTTTGGATGTAATGATATTTTCAACCCCCCTAATAACTAGAGTTTTCTCTTCGTTGTTGTGGTAACTGGTTAGCGATAAGTGTTCAGGAGGGTGGGGGAGTTAAAGAGCATAACTTATACTTGAACAAGAAATCTGACCAAATTGATTCTTGATGTAGCATTTGTACCTAGGATGTATAATTCTGGTATTTGATGACATTGCCCTTAGGAAAAGTAATTTGTGACTGTCTGATTCTTTGAAATATCACCCGGGTTAGTCTTTTCATATTGACCCATCATGCAAGATTCAATGGTTGACATTTCTCACTTATCATATAAGAGATTCCTATTACTTGATGCATTTATTCCTAAAGTGATCTGTTTTGGGGTTGGAGGATGGGGCATGTGTACATGCACTCCTTAACCAGCTGGTTAACAGAGACAAGGGGAAACTAATAGGAGGTAAAAGAGATTGTATTTCAAATGGACATCTCTATATGATGTCAAGAATTCGTGTGTATGGAATTGATATTTGTGAACTTTGAAGCTTTATAGATACATGTAATGCACTGATTTCCGTTTTTTATTGGAAATTTTTATTCTTATGATGCTTTCAAAATTAAGTTTCTTGACTTGTATTTTTATGTGCTTTTTATGACAACTTTATGATTGTTGTCCAGATATGCAAAATATACAATCACATCTCTGGAGAAAATGTACAAACCCAAGCTTTTTGTGGAGCCAGATCTAGGGATACCTCTGGACTTGCTTGATCTCAGTGTTTACAAGTATTATCCTTAGTTCCTTTAATAAATTTGAATACATCAATAAATAATGCTGAATTAGAAGGTCTGATGAACCCTTTTGTACAGTCCTCCCAGTGTCCGACCATCTCTTGCTCCAGAAGATGAAGATTTATTGCGAGATGATGAAGCTGTTACTCCTATGAAAAAAGATGGTATTAAAAGAAAAGAGAGGCCCACTGATAAAGGTGTAGCTTGGCTTGTTAAAACACAATATATATCTCCTTTAAGCATGGAATCGACCAAACAGGTATTAGGCATATATGTTGATATAGGGATGCTTTGCTATCTCTACAAGCAACAACTTATGAACATATTATTGTAGTCCTTAACTGAAAAACAAGCTAAGGAGCTGAGAGAGAGGAAGGGAGGCCGCAATCTCTTGGAAAATCTTAACAATAGGTATGTATATGCCAGCTAGACTATCCCAAATCAATTTTAGACAGGTAAATTACTTTGCAGAAGTCATTAACATCATCTAACTATTATTGTATTCTATCTTTTAGGGAAAGACAGATCAGGGAAATTGAAGCATCATTTGAAGCAGCTAAGTCACAAGCTGTTCATGCAACTAAAAAAGATTTGTATCCTGTTGAGTTTATGCCATTCTTGCCTGATTTTGATAGGTATGACTCCATATATACCTTTCATAAGTTAAATTATTACTTACCTTGGTGTGTTCTATTAATCAGCCTTGTGTTAGTAGTATGGAAATCCTTATCTTTTGATACTATAAGATGCAAACTGTTTCACGACATTCATATATAAATATATATATGTGTTCACATTAATTAAGTTGTTTTTTATTGGCTTGCTTGACAGGTATGATGATCAGTTTGTTGTTGCTGCATTTGATAATGCTCCAACAATTGATTCAGAAATGTTCAGTAAGTTGGGCAAATCTGTTCGTGATATCTCTGAATCCAGGGTAAGCTTTGTTGCAATGATGCATGTAGTCTTCATCAGTAACTCAATATTCTTTTCTCCTGTTCCTTGAAGTTACTATCCAGGATGTGTTGAGCAAGATATGAAAGTAATACATTAGACAGTATTACAAGGAATTACATTGTCACCATAACCACTTGCAACTCTATATTCATTACATCATTTACATGTCTTATTAACATGCTCTTGTAGTTTGACTTAATATGTGATGGAGCTATCTACTTCTGAAATATTCCCTCTACTTTTATTTGTTTGGTAGAACACTACTGATTGGCCCAATGATGTTACTAATGGATTTTTAAAATATAAAATCACATTTAATACTTCCCATTACTGGAATATAATTTGTTTACGTCAATTTCTTACTTGATTGGTGCTCTTCTGGTTCTGTGTGTAGTAGAACCTTTTGAAATATAATGTTTGTTTGGTTAAATTGTTGATCAAGCTGGCTGCTGAATGTTGTTAGGCTGACTCCTATTCTTTTGTGGCCTGCAGGCAGTTATGAAAAGTTATGTTGCAACAAGCTCAGATCCTGCTAATCCTGAGAAATTTTTGGCATACATGGCCCCAGCACCGGGAGAGGTATGCATTAAATGTAAATGTAGATTTCAAATCTGAAACACTAATTATTATTGAAAAAAATCTGTGACTAACATTTGGATTTATTTAAACTTTGTTATGGCAGTTGTCAAAGGATATATATGATGAAAATGAAGAAGTCACTTATTCTTGGGTTCGCGAGTATCATTGGGATGTATGTCATAATATTTTCAAAATTCCGTCCCCAAGTCATTAACCATTTTACTGCTAAAGAAATTCCCTGTTTTAACACTTTTCTGACATTTTCTTTTCCCACCTTAACAGGTTCGAGGTGACGATGCACATGACCCCACAACATTTGTAGTTTCGTTTGATGAGTCAGAAGCTCGATATTTGGTATTTCCTGGAGCCTATATCTATTTTTTTTTCTCAGCTTTCGTACTGGCATGTAGTTTTTTAATATTCAGCATCAATGTGTTAATTTTATAGTAATTTGATGTGCAGCCTCTTCCAACTAAACTTGTTCTAAGAAAAAAGAGGGCGAAAGAGGGAAGATCTGGTGATGAGGTTGAGCAATTTCCAATTCCTGCTAGAGTGACTGTGAGGAGAAGGTCAAGTGTTGCTGCAATTGAGCGGAAGGATTCTGAGGTATGGCAACCACTTTATCTTATAAGCTTTCCATGTTATTTGAATTCACAAAATAATTCCCTATATACGGTGTTGATTTCAAGGTTTATACAAGTTTAAAGGGCAATTCGTCAAAGAGCCTTGAAATGGATGACGATCTTGACCACGAACATAGAGTTGCAGGGCACCATGATAATTTTCAATCTAGTGGAGGAGAAGATGATGATATGTCCGAATAATTCTTTGGTGCATATGCTGTTACCTTGAGTAATTTTATTCAATGAAGTTGGTGGTTGGATTTTGGCCGTGGATAGCTGAATTTGTATGTGTTTCAATGAAGGTTAAATAATGACAAATCTCAATTTTTTATGCCACATTTTAACCTTATGCATACACTTTCAGATTGTAGGCAGCTGTTAAATTAACATAGATTTTGTTTTCAATACTTTTATAAATCATAATAGAAAGTGTCAAGAAATAATGAAATTTTAAAGCAGGTCGAACCAAATGGTGTCCTGTCTTTACTCCGAATGCTTTTAGTACACATTTTTACTCTCCAATGACTCAACGACAATCTTCCAAAGTATGGTTTTGGTAAACATGCTTTCGATCAATGGAGGTCTGGAGAGGAAGAATAAGTATGGGACTTGGGTGGTGGATAGAGGCAGTTTTGAATGAGGGTATGTAAACCGTTGTGGGAGAGGGAGATGGGTATTGTAAACGTTTTTAATCATGTCAATACCATCACAATGTTTAATGCGACGAATTTCAAAGTCTTAAAAAAGTTATGATTCTTGGTTGTGCAAAATTTGGAACAAACAAATAAGTGGGTAGATTTTGGCGACACATAGTTGTCTATTGAGCTAAGTTTGTCAAAAAAAAAGCCTTAAATTCTGATTTGTTTTAAAAAAATTCTATTAAAATAATTTTTTTTAAAAATCTTAATCTATCATTTTTTATGGACTTTCCTTAATATTTTGTTAATTTTAATATTTTTTTTATAAAAAATTATAAATTTTTTTTAAATTAAAAAACATTTTTTCTCAAGAAAAATTTTAAACAAAAAAATTATAAACTATTTTTTATCAAAAAAAATTAAAAAAAAAATTATCGAAAAATATTTTTTGAAAAAAAATTATTTTAATTGTAATTTTGGTCTCCCTATTTTAATTGAATCGCAAAAATAGTCTCTCATTTTTATTTCTTCTCAGTTTTGGTCCCTCAAATATTATTTTGGTCTCTCAAACATTATTTTGGTCCAAAGCTTGATGAAATTTCATTTAAAATAATTGTACCTGAAATTTATGATTATAAATGATGTAGTACGACTTTAAAAAAAATGAAATTTCGTTAAATTTTGAACCAAAATTCTGTTTGGAGACTAAAATTGAGGAAAAATAAAATGAGGACTACTTTCACGATTCAGCTAAAATAGGGGGGACAAAAACTGCAATTAAGCTAAAAAAATTTTAAAAATTGTTAAATTTTTTTTTATAAAAAAAGAAATGAATTCATAGTCCACTAAACTCACAAAACTTTACGAGGTTTTTTTTTCGTATTTTTAACTATGAAAAATTTTTACTCCTCCAACATGTGGACTAAGATTAATAATTAGTGGACTTATTAAATTAACAGTATAAATAATAGGTGCATCGAAAAATGAGTAGGTAGAAGTGGAGATATTCTATTTCTTGTGGAATTAAAAAAAGGTAAGTTATATTTTGGACCCTCAATTTTACCTATATCTCCACAAGATTCAAATATGACAAATTTATCTTTAATTTTTATTTTATTTTATCAATTACTAAACAATTTAAGTTAAGGTTAAAAAGGTTAAAAAAAATGTGTATCACTAAAAAAAATAAATTAAATACATTTTTTTAAAATGAAAACAATGTGCATGAATTAAATACTAGTAAAAAAAAATTCTGATATACATCTTTGAAACAAAATGAGTTAAAAAATAAATTAAATAAATAAGAAAGGACACTAGAGTGAAAAATGACACTAGAGTTAAAAAAGTTGTCATTTAATTGTTAAAAATGACACTAGACTGAAAAATGATAAATTTTAATACTTATATGAGCGCGCATGTCATTTAATTGCATTTGTGGGGGGTAAAAGTAAAACTTGAGGGGTACATAGTATATCTTCCTAAATAAAATCAATTACTATTTCTAATTTTTTTAATAAGAGTCAATTGTGTTATACTATAGGTACCAAAAATTGTTATATTTGGTCCACAATTGTGTTAGCATTTGGTCCACAATTGTGTTACAATTTGTTATGGATCAAAATACAGGGAGTATTATGTTCTTTTGGATATATACAACACATTTACACATTTTTATAATTATAAATATTGATTAAACTTTTATCATTATTTTTTTTATAAAGATGATAAATTTTATTATAATTAACTTTGAAGTTTTGAATTAGAACTGAGGACAAAATGTTCAATACAGTAATATTGATATTTACCAGTTGAATTAGGATTTAAGAACTTTATCAATATACTTTTAACTAGCATTTTAACATAGACTAATATTTCAAAAGAATTTGACTTTAAAATTATGAAATTTTCTA
>JBBPBT010000850.1:19172213-19184288 GCA_037974875.1 Cicer bijugum | reverse complement strand
TTTCTATATGTAAATTTTTTTTCTTTATGGAATTATGTTTTATATGAAATAATTATTATCATGTACAAAGTTGATACTTTAAATTTAAAATAAAACATTCAATTTAATAATATCGATATTTATCAACTGAACTATATCTTATAACTAGCAATGCACTTGATTTAAAAAGTGGCATTAGTTTTTTTTTAGAGGATATTGGAAATTAATAAACTTAAGTAAATAATATAAAAAAAATTATGATATATTCAGCCAAACTAATATTTATATAAATATCATAAGTACAAAAGCTCAAAATTAAAAAATTTAAAATAAAAAAAAAACGCAAAATATAGCATGAAAAATGAATACAATTTTTAATCAAACAAACAAGATTTTGTTGAGTCGAGTAAATGCACACAATATACTAGTACCGAAAGACACTTATGGTTTGGTTTGTGTTATGAATTAAGGATGTTCAAAAAAACCAATAACAAATTAAACTGCAGAACTTAATTTAACTAAACTATTTTTTAACTAACTGATTTATAAAAATTGAAAATTAAACTATTTTCAAATTAATTTTTTAAAATTAGAATCAAACCAAATCGATTTTCAATTTGAAAAAATCGAACTGAACTTGTTTTTAGTTTGAAAAAACTGAACTGAACTGGTTTTTATTTAAAAAAAACTTGAACTGAATTTTTTTTAGAAGCAATTAAGGGTAATTATAAAAAATTTGGCCTATATAAACAAAAAAGACTAAGTTAAACCGATTCGGTTTAATTCAAAGTAATAAACCGGTGCACCAATTTATAAAACAGTTCAGTTTGGTTTTTTGAACAGAAAACTGGTTTGATTCGGTTTTTTCAAATTGAAAATTAATTCGATTTAATTTTCAAACAGTTCTAGTTCAAAATTGAATTTTGTCCACCCCTATTACGAACGATGTTTATTTAAAGAAATACAACTTATATATTTGAAATTATGTATTACAATATATTTATATAGTAATTTAAAAATTAGTGTTTATGAACTTCATAGCTAGGTAGTTTAAGAACAAAAAAAATTAGTATTTTTTGTTATAGAATATTCATCTTTGACATATATATTAAACTTTAAATTTTAATATATTCTACTATAAAAAAGAAATTCAATATATTATTAGTAAAAAACATCAATATATTCTTTTTTATAAAAAATAAAATAAAATAATAATAATAATAATAATAATAATAATAATAATAATAATAATAATAAATGCCTTCGTTTAATCTTGTGACATCAGTCGATTGTTAATCATGAATTGCTTATATCTATTTCTTTCTCTATGTTATATTGTGCAAAACTCTAAATAAAAAGGATAGCAACTTGCAGCCATATAAACTAATGTTGATAGAAAGATGTAATTATACCGAAAAAACCTGGTTGATTTTACTTCTTTTTAATTTTATTGGTATGCTACAATATTCATAAGTTTACTTTTAACCCTATAATTCAAGTATACAAATAAAATTATAGTCGATCAGACTAATCTAATTTTAATCAGAATGAGATGAATTTTCGAACTTTATTAATTAAGTTGATCTATTTCATTTAACTCATTAAAAAAAAAACATTAATATAGCAGTTTGTTCCATTATGTTGATTTAACAAATCATTTTTTCTAGATTGTTTTACTAATTTAATTATCGGTAAACTTTGATAAACTTAGAGTTTTATTATTTGGTAATGATTGTTAGATTAAGTTGAATTTTTATAGACTAATTTTGAAGTGTTTTCTTTATGGACCAGCTAACCTAAAATCAATAAGTTTGATTTTTTTATTGGTGACTCTACTTGCATCTGTCAACCTTTAAAAGGTTATCAGAATGAGAGTTTCAATCCACCAATCTAAATTTGTCTGTCAAAACCCCACTTTAGACGGGTTGATGGACAGTTACACACCCCTAGTTTTACTACCATAAACAATGCCAGAGAATAATAGTAGAATAACAATACAGAAAAAGTAGAAAACAAGAGACAAAAAATGTACATTTTTAGCATGTAGCATCCGTGATTCACATGAGCTCTTTTTTCCTCAAAGTGTATGATTAAATCCATCGGACCTCTTTGCTACAAATCTTAACAACCAACATGTATTTACATGTCAAAATTTTCCAATGAGAGACTATTTGCTTGCTTAGATCTTGAGACATTTTCATATGTTCAGTCTAAAATTCATCACAGGAAGCTTCTTCCAATAGATCAAGGAACCCTTTCTTAGAATTCTTACTAACTGTGGGAAACATTGGCTGAAACCCACAAGTGGATGCTTCTTCAAACTTGGTCCATAATTCCTTCTTCAAAGTATTCTCACCAGGGCGTTTCCCTGTTTGTAACGTGTTTTCTGTCTTCAGCCACATGGGAGTGTTCTCGATACGTGATAAATCGCCAACAAAATCACCTGCAAGGAAGAAACACAACAGCTATTATCAATCACACAATTCAAGTTCGCCCAACAAGCTATAATAAGGCATATATAACAGGTTCAGCACTACCTTGTTTACAAGATTTTATGGCTTGATTATGACCTTTCGAAACATCCTTCAAATTTAATTTACTATCTTGTAACTTAGGATTGGATTCGTCGACATGTATACACGAATCATTATCATCCTTCTCCAATTCCAATGATTTCTCATCAGGTGTCCCTAGCAAAACACAAGTTTTTGGAGGTGAGGTAAGCCAAACAGGTGATGCTTCCACATTTTTCTTTCCAACTCTCGACTTAGGAACCCACTTAATCCCCATAAGTTCTGGATACTTCAACGCCAAACCCTGTGAAGCATCATCTCTATCAGAAGATTCAGAATCTTCTGAATCACTGTAATGAACACCAACTGGAAACGGGGTGGACTTCCGAACCTTGTCATTACCCACACGACCTATTTCAGATATAGGTTCAAGCAAAACACAAGACTTCAAAGGTGACATTTTCAAGCCAGGAGTCATCATAACAAGCATGGAGGTGTCTCTTTTTGGCGAAGAAATCAACTCAAACTCTTCATTATTCGGCACTTCTTCACTCACAAGAGAGAGTGCAGGCTTTAATGGAGTTGGTTTAATTGCAAAACTATAAAGCATTGAACTATTATTCGATGAAGCCAATTCATCGAAATCTGATTTGAGTTGTGGTTGGTTTGGTTTGGATGATAAAAATGATTTTGATAATGGAAGTGGTGTTAGCATAAACATTTGTCTACCTCTATCAACAGTACAATTAGCACGCCATGAAACAAGTGGTGAAGGAGACACTAATTTAGTCTCTTGAGGACTTTCACAATCACTCACATTTCTTTCATCACAAGAAACTTCTTCACTTTTACTTTCACACTTCATTGAAGTTGATGAAAATGCGATTTTCAATTTTGGTACCCATGGCTGCGTTTATTAACAACATATTAAAAAATACTCAATTTGGCAAAAAAAAAATATATATTGAATATTTACAATAAAATAAAATAAAATAAAATAAAAAACAGTGCAGAAAGGGATTTAGGGTTTCTACCTTTAAACGTGACAGTGTTTCAGACAACAAACTGGAGAAAGATTCGATTTCTCTTTTTCCTTCTTTGCTTAATTTTGTCTTCACTTCAAGCGATTTCACGACAAGCTCATCAATCTAACATTCAAATTCGAAATTGTGATTTTTCTCATTTTTCATTAAAAACCCTAAGATTAATTAAACTATGGAATTTTCACTAAAATGAAGATAATAGAGTAAGGGAATAATAACATTGCATTCCTCTATTCAAAATTAAAATAGAAAAAATCGAAAAACAGATACTTGAACTGGAAAAAAAAAAGTGTTGAAATTCAAAAGAGGAGATACCTGATTGAGAATAGAAGAAAGATCGGAGTGAAGATGATTGAGGGAGGAATCATCATTGTCGCAATTCATTGTCTTCTTCTGCATCATCATTGATGCATTCATCAAACTTTGTTTCACTTGATATTTGAATTTTTAGGCGAAGGCGGGTTCTTAAACGCAACACGACCACGTCGTTTGCTATTAACATCATTCTTTTGCTTTATACACCTCCCCTTTTTATTTTTTATTTTTTATTTTTTCCTTTTCCAATATGACAATAATTTTGATACCCTGAGCCTGACTTGTGTCAATTTTTACAATGTGTACTAATATTTTTACGTTAGATGTAATTAAAGTCAAATTATTTAAAGATTTCATTATTAAAATTGGCAAACAATGTAATTATTAATGTGTGAATTAAACTATTTCAATATAACTCCTTTTTACTCATTTCATTTAATGGTTTAAGTAAAAAATCTACATCCATTTGATGTTTTGAAACCATTCTCTTTATTTGTATTTTTCTCTTACATATGCTATTAGAGACCACAAAATAATTTGTATACGAAGATGGAAGATATTAATAAATAAAAATCGCCACAAATACGAATAAATTGCTTAACAAATACCTTTTAAATATTCATAAATATTCAAAGATAATTACGAAATACAGAATAATCATTCGAAATTTGAAATTTGAATATAGACCGACTATTGTATTTTATCCAACAAAGCGAATAACATAACAAAATTAAGTACAACCATTCTCTTCGGTCTTCTCTAGATTCTTGTCAAGTTTTCTCAATAGTCTACTCTCTTCACGTTTTCTTCTAAAATTTTGATAGCTTTTATGAATGATTGTAAAATAGTATATGTAAACAAATGAAAAATCATTCAAAAATCAAATCCAAAAAATATAGCATCCAACATATTATGTCAAATCTAATAATTAACGGAATGGTATAAGTACAATGATAATTAATGATGTTGAGAATCATAAATAAGTTTAATAAAGAGAAAAATAAATTATAGAAATATAGATTATTTAGAATTGAAAAAAGAAAAAAAGTTGATTATTAAGGTGCACTTTATGTAATGATTTTAACTAAACTAACAAATATTACCTGGTACTTTATAATTAATGTTAATCAATTTACAACTCCCTATAACCACAATACACTTTATTATAAATGAATTTAAGCAACATCTCTAGTATAAAGGAACAGCCAAGTTAAAACCACAATGAAGAAATAAGACACGTCATGCCTTTACATTTCAATCTAATAAAAATGAAGAAATACAAAGAATGAAATAATATAAGCATACATATACTACTGCCAAAATTACAACTCAATAAAATACAAATCATATGGAAATAAAATCCATCCTTAGCTTCCATCATACATACTCTAAATTACACCTAAAATTTTCTACGTAGCTAAAAACACATTTGAGAAAATAAATGGCCAAAAAAAAGATATTGATTGATCCACCATGTCCATCATAAGTCTTTGCTCCTATTGATACATCACAATCAACCAGAAAAAAAGTGTATAAAGGAGTTGAAGGCGATAAAAGACCGGGATTTAAATTCAGAAAATAGTAACATAACAACTAATATACTAACATTTGTTATCCAAAAAATAAATAAAGGATACTGGAAAAAGAATCTGGGAGCGAAAGATATCTTGTTGCATAAGCTATCTTCCTTGAACAAGTCCACTGAATACTTGGCTATTCCCAGCTAGTGTTGCTTCCCACTCAATAGAAGATAGAAGAATTTGTGAGATGGAAATCACTACTTGTTTCATGTCGGGTCGTAAGATGGGATCGTCATCCACACATTGCTTTGCCAGCATAGCCATCTATGTCCACAAAAATAAGAATGAGTCACAACCTACATAATAGCACATACACTTCTGATAGAAAACGTGTCTTGTGTCTTATATGTGTGGATGTCTAACATCGACATGACACCAACACATTTATTACATTCAATTGATTTATTTTTTCAATTTATTATTGGTGTTGATGCGTCAATGTTAATGTCGTGTCTGGTGTCTATGTCACTACTTGTGTTTCATAGGTTAGTTATATGATCTCATGCAACTTTTGATCCCTTTAGACATCACTTTAAGAATAAATGGGATTGGTTATTTCTTCATAGTAATAGATATTATAATATGGAAAATTATGAATGTGATAAACTTTACATTAATTGTGGTTTTGAGCTGAATAATCTTCAATTTTCTTGGTTAACAAGATATAATACCATAATGCATGAGAATACTAGGTGAAAAATAGAGAAACTTGCCTTAAATACACAATCATGGGGAAACAGATTCATCATATTTGAATCAATGTAATCTCTCATGCTTGACATGCTCATGGAATCAGGTGAGTTCCTTAGAACTGCCAACATCTGCAATTTAGCAAACGTTTAAAGCAATACCTCGGAAAAAAGTTGCAACGGTAAAACACTTGGCTGTGCCTTCGTGAATGAAATAACGAGCAGTGTAGCCATAAAAGAAACTACGGAAACAACGACTATACTGAGAAAAACATTATGTTATAGTCAATTTTATGAATTTAAGATGCAATAATGATGTCTTATAAACAGAACTTACTACTGATGCGAGTGAGCGTCTTTCGGGATTTTTAGTCATCATGCCTTCTGTTCGAATAATGGCTTCTTTTCCAGTTATAATCTCAAAAAGGACAACGCCAAATGCATAGACATCACTTTTGGTGGTTGCAAGGCCGTCGCTCAAGTATCTGCAAAACATCAGAAATGTTTTTCAATGTTATTCATTTTTATGCAAGCAGAACAAATTCAAACGAAAAATATAATAATATTTGGTGAACATTACTTACTCTGGAGCAAGATATCCATATGTACCAACAACTTTGGTAGTTGAAACTTCTCCCTCGTTTGTTATCCCCACAAGTTTCGCCAACCCAAAATCTGAAATCTAGAGAAACGAAGAATGACATGTTATAATTGACAATCAATATATGTGAAACACATAGGAAAAAAAAAAGTAATAGTGTATAAATTGGTCATTGCCTTTGCTTTAAAGGAAGCATCAAGTAAAATGTTGCTCGTCTTGATATCACGGTGGACATAATGAGCTTTTGTGTGCTCGTGTATATATTCAAGTCCCCTAGCAGCATCAAGTGCAATCTGGACCCTCATTATCCATGAAAGTGGTGAATGACCTATAAACAAGATAAACAATGGCCATGATGTATATGCATAGCTTGTTCATGCAATACAACATGAAATTTAGCAGCCTCCCACCAATTTAGACTTATCTTAGAATAATGTAGGAATCTGTTAAATTAGCAACTCCGGTGTAAAAGAAAACTGATACAAATAACACATAAGGTTTTATCACGGAGTTCGGTCAATTGTGCATACGTCTCCGACTGCAAACTGACTAGAACTCCTTTGTATTATAATTCAAATTTAGGGTTACAGATTTCAACTTATGTTTAAATATTACGGTCCAGTTTACAAAATTACAACTTGTGTTTAAATACTCGCTCCGTTCCTCGAGCAACCTGCTCACTTATCAGGATTGACTCCGCTAGAAGCTTTATTCAAGTATTGCAACACCTAAGAAATTGTATTCTTGTGATGATTAATAGTCCAAAGAATGATAAATAGATGCATAAGCTTACCCTTATTTTGAGGATCATGCAAATGGCTTCTGAGTGAACCCTTCTGAGCATATTCATAAACTAGGAAAAGTTCATCATGACTAGCTGCATAGCCAATCAATTCTACCTTGACAAATTAATAAAAAAAAATACAACTCAGACTTTAGTTATATGTCTCACAAATGGCTCCAAAATCTAAGCGCGTTACATATTATGAATAAAAAAAAAAATAAATTACCAGATTAGCATGATGAACCTTGCACAGAACTTTAATCTCTGACGTAAATTCTTTTGTTTTTGTAGCTGTCATTCTTTTAATAGCAACTTCCTAGAAGGATTCAAGTAAAAATCGTATGAGAAAGATACATACATATTCTCTAGTTTATACTATAACTGACTTCAAATATACCGCGTCACAAACCTGGTCACGAACGAGGCTATAGTAGACAGATCCGTATGTTCCATGCCCAAGTAGATTTGAATCAGAGAAGCCATCGGTTGAGGAACAAATCTCGTCGTATGAAAAAACTACAGGCTTATCCATGTCGAATACGTCAGGCCCTAGAGCTGCAATAAAATTCCTCTGAGCTACAATCATAGATATAATATATATACGATTCAAGAATACAACAAGAAATGTTACTAACTCGAAGCTTTGGGAACAGTAATCGTGTGATTGCTGGAGTCACCATCTCTTTGCTTCTGGTCAACATGTTTGCCACATATGTACCTTCCAGAACCACAAAAAAAACTTGGATTCCGAAGAATTTGGAATTTATGAGAGACTTTTCCATCAGCATCTTTTTCATGACTTCGCGACTCGGATAAACAATTCAATGATCTGAGGCAAACGCATAGAATTATGCTTAATATTATCAGAATAAGACCGACTCCTAAGCCACCAATGATCCATCCATAGGGTACATGATACTTATGATTGACCTGATCATCTGTAACAAAATTATAAAATAAATAAGGAAAACATTTTAGTATAGCACAAATAACTATGAATATTCTACCTAGGCTGAATATTTATACAAAGAAAACATCAAAATAGTATATGCTGATGAATACCTGAAATATCATCAACAGAAGGAGCAGGAACAGCAGCCGGCGGAGAAGCATGGTTTGGAGGAAAAGGATCACCAGGAACTGCACAATGCAGTAAAATAATTCAAATTGTAGTTAGGATTCAAGGGTGACTGACATTATTGCATTTCACAAAATACAGTTGACTTATTGGTTTATCACAAGAAAATGATCAGGTTTAAAAATTTAAATGCAATGTTTAACATCTTCAATCTAGTAGTTCCTTGTCTAAGTAATAGATGCACAAAAAATAGTCAATTTCCTGTTTTGAATTTCTATCAAAAACCAATTACAGAAGCCTCAAACCATTCTACAAAAAATAGCCCCAATGCTCAAATTCCACCAAGTTGCTACAAAACACAATATGCCACTGCACAAAGCAATATAGAACTAAAGCATCCTCAACCAAATCATTCCTTTCAAACATGAACAAACATACATAAATATACACAGGAAAATTCCAAGAAAAATGACTGTAGGTTTCTTTTCACACTTTCACTTTTGGAGGAGGTAAAATTGATTCCTTAGGTGTATAACTGATTTTGATATGTTTGGATGTTCGTGAGTGAAATTGATTTTGGCTTCAGCTAGAATTTGGAGCTTGAGACTCAACAATTGATTTTAGCCTCAAATTTATTATTCAACTCAGTTTTACATGAATGTATCAACTAAATTTATATTCAACTAAATTTTAGCCGTAATCAATTCATTCAAAACCAATTAATATCACTTGTCATAGCAGAACCAAACACACACTGAATAAGATTGCAATGAAAGAAGAACTAACCAGAATCAAGAGGAATATAATAAAGTGAACCGACAGTAACATTATCAGGACCATCAAGGCCATTCACAGCTTCAATACTATCCATACTAACCCCAAATCTACTTGCCAAAGATTCAACACTATCCCCATCTCTCAACACATAACTCAAAAGATAGTTCCATAATCCACTAGAACAACCACAAAACAACCTCAATGATATAACAGCACCATTCCTTGCCCTCCTTGAGGTGTTAGGAAGCAAAATAAGCCCATCATAGGCATCCATAACCAAATCATCCACCAACCCTTTATTTGATTTCACAGTAAAAGTGGTGTTAGACACATATTTCTTTATACCAGCTGCACAAGAACAGTTCTTCCTTATGAATATGTAATCCCAACCATTTCCTTCAACTGTGATGTCACCTGGCAACACATCAAACATGCTTTGAACCACTTCAAGTGATTGGGTTTTTTGAGGCTTAAAGGCCAAGAAAGAAGTGCAGACACGGCTTGTGTCCGTACAATTCATTGGTGCCATTTGATAAGAACTGATTCCATTGAAATGAAGGTAAAACAGAAAGAGAAGAAACTGAAGCAACTTCAAATGGGGTTTTCCTATAATAATCATTGCTTAGAAATTAACAAGTGACAATAATTTTTAAGCAAAAGGGTCAAATAAAATGGTGTCAATGGAACCACTTGGAGCTCAAGGGATGTAAAAGAGCGAACTTAATCCAAAAAGCTTAAGCTATTTTTAATGGAGATGAACAAAGGAAACAACTTGATCTAGATTTGAAGGAAAATGGCACAACCCAATACAAATTCAGCTAACAAAAACTAAAAATTCAAAAAAAAACAAAATCCAAATTGAGTGACAGAAACCAAAATCTTATGATTTCCAAGCTTAAAAGAACTAGCTTTTTGTTCAACAATTTGATGAAAGATGACAACAAAAAAATAGAAACAAATAAAAAATGGAAAAAAAATCTAAGTTGATAAGAATAATTGGAGGACAAGGGAGTGATGAAAATGGGGTATGCTAAATTTAGGAACCAAGTAAAGGAAAAAAAAAAAAAAAAAGATGGTACTTTTAAGGGGATTGAAGGTAAAGAGAAGAAGAAAGTGAAAATAAGAGAACAGAACATTACACTAGTTTATGTTTTGTCTTTGTGTCTTGTAGTCAGTCACTCAGGTAAACTGGTTAATGAAAAAAAAGTAAAAGGAGAAAGCGACTTGCAATTAGAAAAATGTTTTGTAGAGATTTTTATTTTTTATTTTGACTATTACACCCTTTTCCTTCTAGTACTTTGAAAGAACAACATGGAATATCTTGTGTAATGTGTAGGATCAAGTTAATATAAAGATTGACTAAACTAAAAGGTAAGTTAATTAATCACGATAAAAATTAGGATTTATTATTTGTTTGAATTCAATTAAATTGTTCTTTTTTATGATGTTGATTTCCAGGAGAAAAGTGACATTAGGGGAATCAAGTTAAAAGTGTCATTTACTTTTTTATTTGGGTGACAATAATCATTTCATTTCAAAAACTGTGTTTTTTTTTTTAAGAATACTACTTCTATTTACATAATTTAATACAATATAAAATGTGAAATAGTGTGGTTTTTTTATAGTGTGGTTTGTTGTAAAAAGAAATGGTAAAAGTGAGAGAAAAAAAACTAACAAATTTAACCCTTTATTTTTTCAAAAAAAATCTTACAATGTATTTTATTAGAAAATTTCTGACTTCGCTCTATTGGGGCTTTTGTCCTCCCTAGTTGGAGGATAACCTTTGGGATTTATTCACAATTTATTTTGATACATGCACAATCTATGTGTTTTATTATTGCTGGATTAATAAGTTTAAGTTTAGAAATTGACTTTGTTAGAGTAGATGAAAAATGCTCCAGCAGTGTACGATGAATATATTAGATAATTAATTTATCTTGGTACTTGAATTATGTTACTGTCAAAACAAAAAAAAAAACAAGATGGTATATAGTATAAGGGTAGTTTGGTAATTAGAGTGAGGATGGTTAGGGGCTTACGGCAAAGGGAAGGAACAGAGTGCAAAGATGCTAAAGCCTAAAAGCTGGCAATATATTTACAAGCAAAAAGAAATTACAGTTTTTTTTATGGTGGGGTCCACACAAACATATGGTCCCTAACTGACGACCAAGCACTGTAATAGTGTAACAATTCGTTGACCTTTTAGTGTTTCTTTCTTTGACTCACCCAAACCGACACATATATACTCTAATTAATTATCTGCTTCGTGTTCTAGGTTTATGATTAAATGAAAAGATACTTTTATCCTTTATTTCAATTAAAAATATCATATATTATTACTTTTTAAATACAAGATTTTATAATTATATATATTTTATTTTTGTAATTTTTTATATGTATGATCTTTAAAGTAACATAAAAATATTAAACAGTTGAATTAATAAAATTTAACGTTTATATGAATAATTTAAGCGAATTAACAAATTACCACTCATTTTACATATATTTGAAATAGAGTATGAATTTTGTAAGAGTTAATTAAACTTAGTCTATGTTTTTATATGAAATTAATGGTCATTTATATTTACAGACATAGCTTTTGGGGTGTCAAAATAAATTTGAATGCATGTATCAAATATTAAATATGTAAATCACATTGTGTATCTAAAGTTTACTTCTAATATAATTACAAAATTGATGATTAAATAATTAAATT
>JBBPBT010000850.1:19158138-19171900 GCA_037974875.1 Cicer bijugum | reverse complement strand
ATAAATTGTATTTAAATATTAAGTATTATTGAAATATAAAAATATAGATTTAATGATAACACTCATGTAGTAAAAAAAAAAATTAAGGTGTCGGATTTAAGGGATTTATCGGTTATTAAAAATAATTATTAAAAAAATTATAAAGTAAGTGAAGTGTAAATTATCTTTTTCAAATTTTAAGAAGTTTTTCTCTTAAAACATAACTAATTTTTTTAATTCTTAAGTTATACTTTTCTAATGTAAAGAAACTAATAATTTCGATAAATCAAACACGCAAATAGATTTTAAAAGAATAAAAAGATAATATTATTTATATATTACATAATAAAATAATTCATGAATGAATTTTACATCATATTTAATTAAAAGTAACTATAGAAGTAGATTTAATATCAAATTTTAATTCAAAATTTAATATGCATGGTATATAGATTATTACTTTTATATGATGTTTAATATTCACCTTTTTAGTATTATGTAGAGTTAAAAGTCTCACATTATTAAAAGAGTTATAGTTGAACAATATATAAGTGAGAACAAATATAATAAATTCACTGATCTAATATTTTAAATCAAGATGCCATATCTAAGTCATTTATATGAATAATTAGTCAATATAGATAATCTTTTCAATACAAATAGTTTATCCACCTTTAGTCAAATATGAAAGTATGATACCATTTTTAGATGATGAGAACAAGGAGAGTAGAGAATGAACAGCGCGGCAACAGTGCACAAGCCAAAGACTAAGGCAAATGCCATAATATAGGGAGGGGGTTGGGAAAGATCATTTCATGTCAAAAAACATGGAGGGGTCATGTTTTCAATCTTATCCAAATCCTTTATCTTTTATCTGAAATGCATATTCCATTTTATTCAACATATTTGATTAAAGGTTGAGATTCAACATGACTAAAATTAAACATGAGATAATCTATGTTAAGGAGGATGTGAGTTTGTGGAAACTATGTGGGACAAACTTTGGAAGACCAATGAAGTTGGCGTTTAGGTTAGAGGATTGAAAGGATATTGCAATATTTCGGTATTGTAATTTTTTTAATTACAATGAGAGTTTTTTCAACTTTTTTCTATTGTTTAATTTTTTGTCAGAGATAATATCCATAACCACTTTATGTTCTATAAAGCTTTGACATGGGCAATATGGTCATTTTCTTACACAATGTAGTATACATATATTTTATGATAATAAATTAATTTTAATTAAAGATATAATAGTTTATATCAAAATACATTCACGCAACACATGAGTAAAAGTACAAATAAAGTGATTAACATATCCTCATAAAGTAAAATAGTTTCTAACAAAGGAAAAAATTAAAATATTATTAAGAATTTAAATATAAAAATTAAAAATTATACTATTCAAACTTTAAAATTGACAAAAATATTTTTCACTAAAAATTTATCTTCTATTCACTAATTGAAAGATATGAAACATAATTAATACCTATTACCTAATCCATCTAATCTATGAACATAATAAACTAATAAACACTAAACAAAATAAGATATGGGTCCATTATTACGTCAGTTGCATGTGAATTTGGCTGGAAGCATAAAGAGCATAAGCCAGAGCATGTGTACGACCCATCATCATCACACTCCAACTCATTTCTTACGTTTTAGCATATAATTAAACAAACAAAAGTCATTCAAAAATTGCCATTATTTTTTTTGTAGTTAGTAAGCAATCAATTTATTCTCATCTAGACTGGATTAAATTGTCGTACAGAATAATTGATATAGGAGTATATGTTTTGCAATTCTACAATTTAATTAAATATTTATTCTAATGTCCCCAGTGGATCCCACCACATTTGGATCTTGTCTACCATTAACTCCTCACAACAATGAGAGTTTTGGCATACATTTTAATGATGAAATTAATAATGGGCATAGTTATACGCTTCGGATACCTTGTGACCTCAAAAGAGATTTCATTAGATTAATTACTTATAACAAACTCTTTTTTTTTTTTACTAAAAAAATTATATTCATTGATTTAAAACGTAGAATATATTAATATAACACAAATTCAAAATTGTTAAAAAGTAAGGATTAATATGTGAACAAAAATATCTATACCACAAGAGAATAATATACATATAAATATTATAAAATTCAAATATTTTGACTCCATATGTTTTCGAATTTATAACATCGATTATGTTAAAGTTATTTATTGAATCAAAGCTATCATATCAACATGAATTAAAACTATCATGTCAATCAATACATCAAAATAAAAACATTAAAAAAAATACTGCAATCAGACGATGAAATCACAAAAAAGAAAATACAAAAGAAAAATTAAATTTGTGTGAAAATTAATTGTAAAAATCACAGTTGTTACAATTATAAATAAAAATATCATTATTTTTTTTTTTGTGAAAAAAAGAATTTAGATGAATTAGGTTGAAGATAATTAAAAAATATCATTATTAATGTGCAAAGTATACGCAACAAATGGAAATAAAATTAATGGCATAGCTATATATACATAAAAGCGTAAAAGCAAATTTTCGCTTTGCATTTGAAATACTTGAAATTTGTAAATGGGCCTTCTCAGCCCATAACCATAATAAGCCCACTACCTTTTAATGGACCATACTACAGCCTGTAGTAGGTAAACTCAATCTTGAACAAATTGTATTATCCAAAATGAAATATTCATTTAATATAATATATCTACATCTATTTATCAAGGATGAAATATTTGAGTTAGTGGGCATATACTAAAAAGGTTACATTAATTGATGAACATTATTTACTTGGAAGTTGAAATTACTATTCCTTGAACTACTCCTTCGTTTGCATTGTTGAGTCAAGTGGTGGATCGATCTAGTCTTTCTTACTACCAACTGAGAACAACAACATTTATTCAATTATTCATCTTAATTTGAGTTCAGTTTGGATTAGCTTTTAGCTTATATAAAACTTATAGTATATGAACTAATCGGTAGAAGCTTATGAATATGTTAAAGGAAAGTGCTTTTAAAATTTCATTATCTAGAAGTTGGTTTTAGTTCACAAGTGAATATATGCAAATTGGTTCTTAAAATAGTCTTTAAATTTTGATAAATCAGCAAATAGATTTTTTAATTTGTAATGTATCGATTAAAAAGTCACTTTGTTAAATGAACATTTGTATCTTACATAAATGTCGCATCACCAAAAGTTTATGTGACACATTATATTTAGATATTTTATATGATCTCTATTACTACTATGTAAGAAATCAACATTTAAATAAAATTTATCAAATAAATTTCATCCATGATATAGTCTCACATAAATTTTACCAACTTATATGAGTCATTCAATGATGTCTATTCAATCTTTAATTTATATGAAAAACATTGCATACAACTCATAGTTATTGTAATTTTTGTTCCTAGTTCTTCAGAAGTGCTTATTGAAAAGTTTATCCAAACTTGCTCTAAAGTAAAGACTAATAATACTCACGGTAAAAAGCAGGAAGGTCAGAAGTCTTGAACACTCGTAGCCTCTTCACTGTTGATACAAACATGCTGCAAAAGCAAACACATTACAAAATAATCATAAACTAACAAATTATCACACTTCACTAGCAATAACTAAATCATTGATAAACTAAAACTCACACAATAACATAAGAAAAAGCCAATTGCAATAGTTATATATAAAGTTTATTTGTAATTCTAGGAAGGAAATTCCATGGCATGCAGTACTTGATATTTATGCACACTCAAAAAGATTAATAGTGCACACATACAAACAAAATAGTAATTGTTAACCACAAAAAATAGATATGAATATTTTGTGGTTAATTGAATAGTTGAGATGCTTCTGTAGTTACTATTTGACGACAGAGAATCCATTTTCCAAAAAGATCATACTATAGTTTAAAAAACAAAGGTTAATTTTGTATTGGCATCAAAAGAATGATCATGGAATAATTATTAAGTATATGATATTGAATAGAATAAGATGAAAATGCAAGATTGATAAGATGCTTACTGCCATGGCACATCCCCAACAAGCATCTTGTCTCCTTCATTATCCTCATAAACAAGAGTATATTCCCCACTTCCAATTAATGAACCTGTTAAGCTTTTATCTTCCTCTTGCTTCTTGTTATTTCTAGAGGAATCTCTTTTAGCAGAATAGTAGTGAGCTAAATTCATCTCTGCATCATGTTTTCATTGTCACAATCTTAATGTGAGGCTTACAAAGAATAGTAAAAAGCAAAATTGACTTAAAAAAGCCGTTTAAAAAAAAGCATGCAATTCAATAACTTTGTTTGGTGAAAATAGATTGAATTGACCACATGCCACACAATTATTGCACTAATAGGTTAGGATCCAAATTTATTGAGTCATATATCTTTGTTATTTGATCAAATCTCAGACCATTCATATTCAAATTTTACCAAATTATATTTCAATTAGAACTTAATCAAATAGTTGAAATGTTTTCTTAGCAATGACTTCTTGTGAAGCCCTAATACATATACCGACACCAAACACAACAATAACATATTACATTTGGCACGTGCACATTGATAATAATGTAAGGAAATTGAAGTGGTTTGAACTTTGAACATGATCACAAATAATTTGATTGCATTTAATCCAAATCGATGAATATTACCTTCAAGGAGGCTTCTAAAGAGCTGATCAACAGCAGAGGAAAGTTTTTCATAGCTGTCATAAGCATTAATGTTTACTTTTCTTCCAATAGGAACACCATCCATATTGATCTTCACAAACAAACCATTACTAGAGTTGCTAATAGGTTTGTTGCAAGCTTCAACCTTGTCCAGAACCACATGCCTCGGCTCGGTTGGAGACTTAGAAGAGCCTCCTGTTGCAATGTTCTTCCTGTAAGAACGAATCGGAGGCCAACCAACTACTGGACTAGAACCATTTCTGTTTTAGGTGGATCAATCAATCAATATATATAAAGTTAGACATCAAAATTAACATTAAATGTAATTATCATTATATAAAAAGAAAAAAACAAATAATCAAAATTTGTATTCACAAATTGCAACCATAACTAAGACCACAACGTTGAGATTTTGAGATATTTGTGACTGAAATTATGGTCATCTAAACAATATATTTATTCACATATATGTAAAATCCATATTATATGTCAGCAACAACATTCACTTGCAATAACTCAAAATTTTGAAAACTAGTTTTGTAATTAATAATGAAAACCTTTAACATCATTTCCTACACTAAAAAAGTAGTACTTTTAAAAATAAAAACCACTAATATATTTTACTGTAGAAACATAAAGTTTTCATGCACCACAACCATGTCGCGACGTTACAATTGTGGTAACATCGCAATTCTTTATATAATTGTGATCATTTATAGACAAAAACCCTTAACGTTGTAGTTTCAGACTGTAATTTAAAATTAATATAAAAAAAAAAAAAAAAACAGGAGTACCTATTCTGAGATCTGTTAGGCAAAGCTGAATTAACAGAAGAAGGCATTGAAATTGCATTATTCTCACCATGATGCAAGGTTAATGATTTTTTAATGCTTTTTACATTGACAGACTCTTGTTCACCAGGTGGAGCAAGTCTAAGCTCCAATTTAATCTCATCTAAAGAACCCTTTTCGTGGCTTTTTTGCCACATCTTAGAAAATTGCTTAACAAAAATTATTCTACAACGACCAATAGTAATAAAAGTTTTGCTTAAGGCTTAAAAAGCATGAACAAGTGGAAAAGCTTGAAGAGTTATAGGAGGACTGACTCAACACAAATAAGGGAACATAACACATTCAAAGATAAAAAGGGACATAATAATAGCATAGAATTTTTGCCTAACTTTGGTTTTCACACGCTTAAATTAAATTTTTTTTTTTGTGTGTGAGATTCTTCTTATCCTAAACAACCTAAAAACAGAAAGGGAATTAGAGCATAATGCACGCAAGTTGTTGAAACAAATATGTTAGGTAGTTTAACATAGGAAGTAAAGTAAAGCCAAACATGAAGCATTGACCAAGTTTTAAGGCTACACAAATATTATTTGAACATCAATTGCATGTGGGGTTTCCAATTAAATTGGATCATATGTGTGAACTGCTTTAGTTATTTAAAGAAGTAGTCAATTTTGTTACTTCATTTGTCATTATTTATAAGACTTTATGGCAATTTTTACGTATATTAGAAAAAGTCAGTAGTAATAAAATTAATCTGTATAATTTGTGTATGATTAATACTAAATTACTTTTTGTATATGTACATTTAATGTTAATTTTTAATATTCCAAGACAATTTTATAGTATTCACAAGAGATATATTTGAGAAAAAAAATAATAAATATATCTAGAAATTTATAAAGGATATTATATTTAGGGACAAACAAATGTTCCTAAAGGGTTTTATAATTAGAGACTAAATGAGTATTTTTTTAAATTAATTAATGTTCAAATAACAATTATGATGAACTTAATAATACTCCTACAATGACTTTTGTTAACTAGCACATTAACCCTTTTTTATTTGTCAAAATTTAGAACATTAACCCAAACATGCCTTCTAAACTTTTGCATCTTTTTTCCTTTTGATTGGAGTCAAAAGTCATCGTAGAATTCAAAGAATGAATAAAAAGAGGAACACTAGCACACTCAAGTTCTTACCTTGTTGGCACAAACATAACCAAGGTTTGTCCCTTTTTGTTAATTAATGTAAAAAGATGTTTTAGTAAAGTGCCGCTTAAGTTGGCTACATGAGACTTTAGATACACACACACGTGTGCTTAATCAAACTCAAAGTTTATACATTTCTTAACCTTTTTTTATACGTCAAGAAATTGAGTTGATGGATGAGATAGGTAGGTACTATTGCTTTATTTTATTTTTCTTCTTTTTACTTTTGTTTTAACTTTTAGAAGTCATAGATAGGATTTGCATGATCCATATTGTGCAACAAAAAAACATGCAGTTCCTATGACTTTGTCTGATCTGTAACAATGTATGAGAGCATGTTACAAATTACTACTACGTTAGACTGGATATTTAGATGTCTCTGCCAACGTTTAAAATGAATGTTGGATATGTCACGGCACTGGATTTGGAAATTGGATGTTGGTAAAGGTCATATACCAAAAGTATTGAAGTACAAATAAATGAAAAAAAAAACTATATATCAGGCTTTTGATGAAAAAATATACAAACTGTAATGGAAAAAAAAAATACTATTCCTTGAGATACACTTATGAGTATTTTTCAAAATTGAATTAAGGTCACTACTTTAGATGATTGACAAATAAAATCAAGCAATTCATTGATTATTGCGTGTGATAATGTGCATGACTATTTTATTACAAGGCAAGTAAGGATCCATTTACATAATTCTAGTTTTTAAAAGTTCATCAAAAATAAAAATCAAATGTGCAGTAATTAAATATTCTAACTTTTTTAATGTGGATTGTCGCCGATTCCTCTATTTCCTCAAATAAAATCTCAATTGTTGGATTAATATCTATAATAATATGGACCATCAATTTACCTCAAGACACCAATGTCAGATATTACCACCAAGTGGTCCTATATTTGAATATTTGATCAGACAGCACTAATAGTCCCATCTCAAATAATCCAATAATTTAGGCACAAAAGATATCCTATCCTAACAACAATGTAGACTCAAGTGGTGTAAAATGTTGAAAAGGTTAATACACCAATAGAACATTTCAGAATTCTCCTGAAAGAATCAAAAATATGAAAGTAAAGAAATATTGTTGAGCAAAAATTGGCTTGAAGGATATGTGTGAAGTCAACCTTTCCAAGACTTCAGGGTCATAATTGGAAACCTCCACAAAATAATAATTGATACAAATCTCTCAATAACATGATCATTGCTAATAATCATCAAGGTAATGGGATTGAGAAGCAGCAAGAAGTGCAGCACCAGTGCCTGAACCATCATTAGAGTGTTCAACAACAACACTATCTGACACATCTTCACCAACCAACTCTTTTAGTGTATTCTCTAAGCACTTTCTATACTCAGTGTAATGCTCATACAATCCACCATCCATGGCTATCACATTCTTGTTACCCTCTCCGTCACTGACGGTATCTTTTCCCAACTTCTTCAGGATTCCCAATATGCCAGCAGCAGAAAGACGAGCACCACGGGTTGCAACGATATTGCAAAGTTCAACAATCACCTTTCTTACTACCAGGGAGGTATTAGATATCTAATAATCAAAAATAGGGAAACAAAGTTAAATTGATAAAAGTTTTCATGGCGACCTTTAAAAATTTGGAAGTCTCAACTCAACTAGAACGAAAATATAGGTGTTTAATATGTGTGAAGTTAGGACTCGGATTATATGCACATAAGAACCTCTATTAAATGTCATTATAATTTTCAAAATTATACAAACACGATAAAAAAAAGCCTTATTGGAAAACATTTATCCAAAAAAAACAGAGAATTTCACGTACCTCGAAAATGCTCTTCAGTTTGCTTTCAACGACATTGAGATCAGCAGATGTATCATGATGCATGGCAGACATGTCAGGTGTTCTGAAAAACCAATAGGAATGATCAAGATACAAGACTGTCGATGACAATAGAAACTCAAACTTCTTACTAAATAATCACTTGTGTAAGCAATATTAAAACACTTCAAGACAAATCGGTGAATGCTGCAAGACAAATCTTCTGTTTGGGACAAAATTAAACTGGGAGTGGTACATTGCTGACAAACTGAACTTTGGCAGAAAAAATTGAAAGCAGTGTAAAAAAATCCTTTGCAGATTCAGTAATATGCAATTGAAGAACAACCACCCTATTCCAAAGAGGGGTCATACTTTTTGCTTCAATTGCTAAGTGTTTACCCCATAGAAGATATTTAACACAGATAAATATTGACAACAACAAAACTTTGTTCCTCTCTATTGCCTCTTTGCTTGTGTTTTCTTTATTTTTACATAAAGGAGATGCAAATGTGTACAACTTAGTGAACTTGTTACAGGTATAATATAAAAGCATTCATGCATCTTCATTTAACAGCTTAAGTGTTTAGAATAGTTGGTTCATGTTCATGATATTGTATTAGAGCCTCTATGACCAAGTGGTCTAGATTCTAGACTTCAATCCTTATTTGTTGCTGAGCTCTCCTAATAAAAAAATAGATTTCAGCTCAAGAGACCAGTGCAAAGGGATGTTGCATACTTACATATAGAGTCACGTTAAGAGATATAATACATAAAAACCATTCATGCATTTAAACTTGACAGTTTAAACTTTTGAAATAGCCTGTTCGTGATACATATAATATTCAACTTCATTGTTAATGGTAAACTATGAAGCAATCAATGATGCAATATAATTAAAACTAAATAAACAGAGTAGCTATTAAAAAGTATAAGTTTGTACCTTAATATGAATGGAACTCTCAGTTTTTGAGGAACAGTCTCACCAAAAAAGAAAGCTTCTTCAGCCATTTTGCATAACACTCTACGAACAATTTCTCCCAAGTACATTCCGGAAATTATCTTCTCAAAAATCTGAGTATTGTTGAAAATTTCAGGAAAAACTGAATAACCTCAGTATAGGCAAATAAGATGGAAAGTGGAGGAAACGCAAAGACACCTGTTCACCAGGGTTTAAACTCTCAGCATCTAACGCATTATCATACTCCGTTAATGGAAGGTGCGATGACAGGAAGTTTCCCCATTCCATGTTGATAACCTACAGTAATCTCGCATATTTGGTGAAGCTTCAATACTCATTATGCTTTTTCATATCAAATAATATATGTAGTCATTGTTAAAACTACACACTCAAGCAAAGGGACAGGAACTGCTTACCATTTCTCCGGACTTGGGCAAAGGACCATGCCATTTTGGTATTGCTTGAGCATTCTCCACATACGCTGCATTTGTTCCGGTACCTAAAATAACGGCAGCCATGACATCTTTGTTTGTATATCGGCCACCTGCTAATGTCCCAACTGTATCATTGACCTAGTATAGAAGCTGAATATATAAGTACAGAGTCTACAAACAAAAATAATAATACTCCAGAAGATTTAAAAATGCTGTCATTTAATGGAATGCATAAGAATCCAAAACTTCAATTACCAAAGCTGTTATGTGCATATCAAGACCTTGTCTCTCAATTGCTTTACTCAATTCAGCCACAACATCCTGACCAACCTATGTAAACAACAATAAAACTAAGTATAAATGTAAAGGTGAAAGAATATCAAATTTCATCAAAATAGATAGTTCTAATTATAGGAACAACTAATTCATAACAACTTAAAGTTAATAATGAATTTATGCCTCAAGTATATAAACTACTTCAACAAACAAGTTTATATTCATCTATGCTGTCTGCAAAAATGGAAGAGATATAGAAATTTAATGTAAAAGGCAGATCATACTGACAAATTTTGAACCATGAACTGATGATTTATATATATACTGGGAACTCATGAACATATATCTGGTAAGCTGTGTAATGCAGTAAGATGATAAAATAATTTGTGATGAAGTAGTAAATTCAAATGTATGCCTTGTAATTGGAAATATAGGAGTTAATCATTCACAATTATATCTCTGAATTTCAACAATCCACAGAGAAGGGGATAAGCAGAAAGAGTGTAAACTCATCAAAGCAATCAGGTTTCGGGATTTACTGCATCATCGATGTTGAAGCCTTTTGTCCACTTGATAAGGTTGCCAGAAGCAATTGAAGTTTGCATGACAGGAAAGGAAAAAGTAAAACCTAGCTCCCTCTTTCTACCTGGAGGAACTTGGAAATCTTGACTTTCTTCATTAACAAACTTTGCAAGTTCTGCTGCAATATAGTCAAAGAGTGCCTGAATCACATTTTGTTTAGATTGGTCATGTTTCTTTCTCATATGACTGGATTGAAGCAAACAACAAATTTTTAGGAAAAAGAGTAAACAACAATTGTTAGGCATAAAAAAAAGAAATTTAAATTGATAGATGAAAAAGTGCTTACAGTTGATGTCCCAACCATCAAATTAGGAGGAATGGAAACCTCGGTAAATTCTTGACTAACAATACCACCATCCTTGCCACCGAGTTGCATACGTAATACACGAAAGTTAGTCCCTCCAAGATCCAATGCATAAAATAGTCCTTCCTCATTCCTAAAACAGGCAGGGATGCAAAGGGAAACAAAACAGTATAGTATTTTTCCGTCTATAAAATTTCAATCACACACCACTACAAACATGTATAGCTAATGACCGATACAAATAATAACTTCCCTCCAGCATAAAATAAAATTATTAACATTGCAACTGAACAATAAATGGGAAAGAATAGCTAGATGATCATGCAAGCCTCAATTAAACACTTACCCAACAAGCACTTAACATACCATTAAAATTCAATAAGCTATTTCCGTTTGGATGCGCACGGTACAACAAAGCAATCTACTTCAACCACATATGTTTTTGATGTAAAAAAAGAATTTGTGTTTGGCATGGATCTATATAATAGCACTAACACTTCAGATTGAAATTGTGTCTCATGTTCAACACTGAAACACATGGTTACATTCAATTCAATCACTTCCATTTTCTCAAATTATCACCAATGTCTTCAACATCCGTGTTTGGTGTCCATATTTGTGAGTGCTTTATAGATATGAACATATCACAATTCATAAGCTATTTTTATAAAAAATCTTCTAAAAAAATACAACATCATAAGGTAAAAAAAGCAATATAATCTAAATTAAAAATAAGCACTTTGATGTTACCAAACAAATGAATCTACCACCTCAACAATATATATAGACATAAATACAATACAACAGAAATGAATTTAGATTGATCTAATAACATTATTATAGATAATAAAAAAATGAGAATATAAAGGAACAAAAAGAGATTAAGGTGATTATGATAGGATAAAATAAAAACAATACCCTGTTGGAAGATTATGAACAAAAGTGATGAGCATTTTGAGCTTACTACCACCTTCGGAAGCAAGACCGGCGTGCATCTCAACCGTCATTGCATCTGCAACCTGTTTCAGCTTCCACGTCGGAGTCGCGCATTTCTCTTCAAACTCTTTCAGTATCGACATTGCTTTTCCCCATCTCCTTGATTTCTTCATGTGACGCTGTATTAACACTGTCGCCACCGCACATGCCGCCGTTGCGCCGATCACCGTCGCACACACCACCACCTTCCCCATTTTTTCAAAATTTTTTATTATTATTATTACTATTACTATTATTATGGGTTTAAATGTTAATGTTTGTAAAAATAAGAAGAATGCACAAACACCAAAAAAAAAACTTGCACACTCTCTCTATTTATCACGTGTCTTAATAATTATATTTATTATTATATTTATTTGTTACTATTCATGCCAAGTAGCCTTAAAGCACTTATAAAGAAAATCAAAATTAGAAATTTTATATTAACAACAACAAATTTTAAGTTTTATAATTTTGAAAACACATTTCAGTGCATTCTTAATATAAAATTACTACTTTTATTATTTAACAAGTGAAAATTGATTAATTAATGTCTTGATGAAATTAATTGATTTAAATATGAGGGATATCAAATATGGTATCTTAGTGTTAAGTGTTTTGGCTAATTATAGAATGGAATAACGAATTCCACACGTAATAATTGATTAGTTAATGATAGTTAAGTAATTTTCTTTTTTAAATGAAAATTCATTGAATGATATGTTATGATATTATAATGTTTAAACTGAGAAATTTATCTTATAAGAAAATATATGTACATTTAGAAACGACAAACACAATTTAAATCTTCATTTTTTATATTATATTTTTTAAATAGTTTTATTTTTATTTCATTTATAACCAATTTTTTTATGGAGAAAATATTTATATTACCTCTATAAAATGTCACTAACAATGTCTAAATATAATTTGTGTTAGGATGAGACTAAATATGCAGGTTCCATTTGAAAAAATATGTAAATTGGACTGTTTTTATTTAAACATTTTCACATGTTCCTTGTTAATTTAACCTCTTATTATTGTTTAATTTGTTTAGTATCACTTTTAATTAGATATGCTAATTGTAATTATAAAAAAATCTAAATAACTAGAAAATAATTATGAAATCAATGTGAACTTGTGACTAAAATATAGTTATTGTGATATTAAAGAGAGATTTTGACATTTATATCCTTTTTTTTCTTTTTAATTTTATAATACCCTACTTTGAAAAAAAAAATATAGAATTGTCTTATTTTTTTTCTCCAGTTTATCGCAATTTGAGGATGCGACCATGTAGAACTTTTTATTTTCATCTTTAATAGAAGGTCGCATCCCAGAGATGTGACCATGTACTTGCTATATATTTTTTTTTTGCCGTTTTATTAATTTTGTTAATTATTATTTAATAAATTATAAATAATTAAAATTCAAAAAACTATTAATAAAATAAAATACATTAATAAATAATAATAATTTTAATTTTAATAAAAAATAATAGTAATAATAATAAAGTAAATTATATTAATCAAATTAAATTAATTAAATTAAACTAATAAAACAAGTTAAATTAAAGAAAAAATATAAAAAATTGAAGGAAAAAGTACATCAAATTTATATTTTATTATTATTATTATTATTATTATTACTATTATTATTTTCATTAATTTTTATTTATTAGATAAAAAAAATAGGAAAAAATTGTTATAATAATAGTGGTTATAATAATTTGTCAAAACAAAAACGTGTGTCAAAA
>JBBPBT010000850.1:19142481-19157882 GCA_037974875.1 Cicer bijugum | reverse complement strand
AAAAATTTACATGGTCGTATCCCCTGCGATTAGTAATTGAGACAAAAAAGTAGGACAATTGTGTATTTTTTTTTTAAAGTAGGACATTTTGAGATTAAAAAAAAAAAGATATAAATGTCAAAATCCCCAAAATTATATAGTTATAATATATCAACTTTTTAACAATTATTTATCAATTGCGAAATAACTACGAATTTTTTGAAATTAGCTAGGATATTATGTTGTCGCGTTGTTTGCTATGGATTAACTACATATAATTTGTTGTATCTAAACCCATATTTTCTTGCAGTGAAAAACTCCATGATTAAAAAAGATATCATATATAACTAATCCATTTTAAATACAATTTTGACCGCTTAAAATTTTGATTAGAACATTTAATTTGATATATTAGACAAAATGAAAAGAGTAAGTCCAAATATATTCAATGTATTAAAATAAAAAATGAAAACAATATAATGGGCTGATGAAAAAAAAAGAGGAAACGAAAAGGGTTTTGGGTTAGTTTTGTGTTTAACATTCATGTGATTAGAGTAATAAACTAACATAATAAATAAAACAAAAACAATTTTGCTATCCACATCCTTATTTTTTGCTGTCTACACCTTATTTTTTTTATAAAAACAAAATATCTAAAATGTCGTTCCCTATTTATAACATTTTAAACTATATATACATCATTATTCATAACATCATAACTCATAATCATTCAAAACTCACATAACTCAATCATAACTTACACCCCACGAGTCTATACATGCACTGAATTCACAAACTGCTAAGTGAGCTCACTTCACATACACTTACGTAAACTTAATTCACGTAAACGTATGTGAATTCAATTCATGTAAACGTACGTGAATTCAATTCATGTATACGTGATCTCAGTTAAATAAATGTGGCGTACGTGAATTGAGTTCACGTAGGTACACATGAATTCAGTTCAAATAGGCGTTTGCGAATTCAATTTATGTAAACTTTCGTCATCTCGATTCGGTTCAAATATTTTTGACTTTTTGATATGTTCTTTATAGATGCATATAAATGGACCAAGGGGGAGAAAATAGTGACAAAGTGTATGATGGTTTATACCCTTATTTTGACAAAATGCATGAAGGTTTGGAATATGATTTTGGCAAAATTTATGGTTTGGAACCTAATTTTGATGCAATGAATGATGGTGTTGAATCTAAAATTGGCGATGCTATGATTGATGGTTTAGAATCTATTATGGTGGATTTGACTAATGTGTTTACCATGGGTATGATGTTTGATACGTGTGATGATTTATTGAGATGAGCTAGAAATGTTGGAAGAGAAAATAGAATCGTCGTTGTCATTTTTAGATCTGAAATTGTGATAGCACGACCAAGAACAAAGATTAAATTAATTATTGGTTGTGAAAAAAGCGGCAAATATAGACCTTACAAGAATCCTAAACCTATGAGGAGTACCGAGACTAAAAAATATGAATGTTCATTTATATTGAGAGGAACACCATTAAGTGTTGGTGAAAAATGGTATATGCATGTAGCATGTGGTCTCCATAATTACAAATTGGCAAAAAAAAACTAACTAATCATTTTTTCTTAGGCCGATTGTCTTCGAAAGAGAAAGTTTTAATTGGCAATATGACGAAGAACATAATGTTGAAATAATCATAATGTTTAAAGTTTAACGACAATCAAACAAGTTTACAATGCACATCAAGGATATCGTTTATCACTTAGAGGTAATAGAACATAAATGCAACATCTAATGACATTGATGGAACGCGACAAATATGTATACCAATATAGGAAGGTAGATAGTTCAGATGATTCAGGGACATATTATGGGCTCATCTAGATGTTATAACTCTTGTAAATAATTTTTGCATAGTATTGATTATGGATAACACATACAAGACTTGTCGGTATCGAATATCATTACTTGAGATTATTGGTGTTACTTCTACTAAAATGACATTTTGCGTGGAATTTTCATAACCATAGTCTGAGCATGTTGATAACTTTGTGTGGGCACTACAAATATTGAACGAACATATTACAAGTGATGAAGTTCAAGTCATCGTTACTGATAGAGACCTTGCTTTTATAAACACAGTTCAATATGTTTTTCTAAAAGCAATCAATTTATTATGCATATTTCATGTATGCAAGAATGTCCAAGCCAAATGCAATATGATTGTGTTTTCAAAAAAGAAGCAAATGCACATAATGGAGGCATAGGAGGCTCTTGTTTACAGTTATGGTGATGCTCAGTATTACATGAAGTTAGCTATGTTTGAAGAAATTTGTAGTAACTATTCTGTTTTTTATGATTATGTACACGAACAGTAGTTAGTTGTTCACAAGAAAAGATTTGTTGAGGCGTGGACAAATAGAGTTATGCACTTTGGGAACACGACAACACAAAGGGTGTTCCCACGACAACCCAAAGGGTTGAGTCGACGCATTAGAGTTTGAAGAAATTTGTAGCAACTATTCTGTTTTTTATGATTATGTACATGAGCAGTGGTTAGTTGTTCACAAGAAAAGATTTATTGAGGCGTGGACAAATAGAGTTATGCACTTTGGGAACACGACAACACAAAGGGTGTTCCCACGACAACCCAAAGGGTTGAGTCGACGCATTAGAGTTTGAAAATGATATTACAAGGCAATATGGATGATATATGTAGTGTTTGGGAAACTATTTCTAACATGGTTGTATTACAACATAGTGAGAGAATAACTGTTGGAATCAAGTTTGTTTTACATTTAGAGTTTTGATGTTAACAAAAGTATTTTATGAAAAACAATATTTGACTTCAAAGAGTATGAAATAAGATTATTGTTTTTTCTAAAATAAGATTTGATTTAAATTTATAATTGAAGAAAATCTAAAATAAGATTTGATTCAAAATTAAAATTGGGTGAAAATTTAAAATAAAGATTTGATCAAAATTATAATTGATCAAAATTTTGACCAAATTGAAAAGAAGATATAGTCAAGATTTGAAGAATTTTTTAAGACGATTTGATCAACATTTGATGAAGATTTGAAGAAAATTTTATTTGAAGAATTTACAAACTCAATCTATACAAAATAGAAATAGAATCAATTTGAAGAATTTACAAACTCCACCTGAACAAGATACAATTCAAAATTAAACAAAGACTAAATTGAAACCTAATTTTTCACTATAAATAAACACTCAATGTTGAAGGAGAAAAACTCCAAAAAACAAAAAAAAAGTAAAAGAACTCAACCTCAAAGTTCTCAATTCATCTTAGAGTTCAAAGAGAGAAACACTTGTTCCGGTTAGAAATATTTTCTGAGTGTTCTTTTCTTAGAGTGTGAGTTATTATTATTATTATCAGCTTTGTTAAAAGCAACTACTTAAGTTTCGATCTTTTGTATTCAGCTCGATAGTGGTTTAGTTCCTTCTTCAACCTGGGGTTGTCAGGTTGTTAGGAGAATAATTGACTTTTAGGGTCAAGGTGGTTAGTTCCTCAAAAGTCTAAGGTTGTTGGGTTGTTTGGGAAGACTGACTTGGAGGGTCAGGTGCTTTGTAATTCAAGATTTTTGAATTAGTGGATTAAAGCCTTCTGAATGAGGGGACTGGATGCAGCCAAGTTAGTGGTGAACCAGGATAAATCTACGTGTCAAATTATTTATGCTTCCATTGCTTGCTGCCTTTGAATCTGATTGTTTCTACTCCAAGTAAGTCACAAAAACCAAACTAATTTTTAATTATTTATAAATTATCAAAAAGTTATCAACTTTGGCAAACACAATTCAACCACTATTCTCGTGTGTGCTCCTTCAATAACATAATTTAAAAAGAGCATCACTCAAAAGGTGTATCGACATAGTAAGAGGTTGTACGCCTATTTGTGTGGTGTTATGTCTAAAAATTAAATATATCACATTTCGATAGAGTATGATCGTGTGACGCATGTAAGTATTGATGAGGTTGAGTTTCGTTGCACTATAAGAGCAACACATGCTCTATCTTATGCATGTGAAATAGTTATGTATAATATGATCTCACGTTCCATTTCGTTAGATGTTATTCATGTTTGGTGGAGTAAATTAACATTTTATGATGATGGATCGGATAAACCTTCAGAGTTATGTGTGAATCATTAAATAGATGTCATAATGAAATTTTTTTATGAACTTGATGTACCTGACAAAATTGCACTTAAAGGTAAATCACGAGAGATTGCGTATCCATCCAATACGTTGATGTGTCCACCTGTATATAAGGTTAAAACAGAAGGTGATTCATCTTGGTGGGAGTATGTGGATGCAAGTGTTTGATGCAGTGACACAAATACATGTAGCACTATAATATCTAGTAAAATACAAAAACCTCGATCATCGGCCAAAAAACTCACACCTCGACAATCGATCAATAATTTTCAACAACCTAGAGTTTTTCCCTTCAACAATTGGTTGCCATTTAAAATTCATAAATGACATTATTGACGTAAGCGATGATGGTAATTGTGGATATCATGTAGTGACATGTTTACTTAGAATGGGTGGAATTTTTTGGCATTCATTCGTCAACAATGTGTGGTAGAGTTTCAAGAGTTCATATCTCATTACGAGAGAATATTTGGTGGATAAACGTTTGTTCAAAAACTTATACATATTGTACATGTTAACTATGGATAATTAGATGACACTTCTAGAAATAGGACAAGTGATTTATTTGAAGTTTAACTTGGTTTTAGTCTCCTTATCACTTAACCAATCGAAAATATTTTTTTCACTTAGAAGTCCACCACCATCTATATCAAATCATTGTATGATTGTTATTTTATATGTTAAGACCTGTCATTTCGTTTTGGTATTAATTGTGATATTTAATTTGATTATATCAACTTTTTTAATAGTTTAATAAATATTTTATTTTAATGGTTTACTTGAAGTCAGATTCTCCTATACCACTAGCAAGTAGTTTGTGAAAAAAATATTGCATTGAAGAAGCACGACAATGGAAGTTTATTAACAATGATCGCATGCAAGATTGATTGCAGATATTTCCATGCACTAGATATAAACCTATTGTAAACTAAATGATTGATATTTAATATTGTTATAAATTCAAATATAATGTTTGTTATAAACATTCAAAATACTTAAATATGGGGACACAATTTTAGCAAAACCTTCAATAAATCTCCGATAATAGCAAACTAATCCAACAAAGCTTTTAATGTATGTAACAGTCCTTGGCCGCTTCCAATCTACAAAGGCATTTACCTTGGATCGGTCGACAACAATTCCTTCATTCGAGATCACATGCCTTAGAAAATTAACTTCCTCCAACCAAAATTCACACTTCGCTTGGTTGCCATACAATTGTTTCTCTCGCAACACTGATAGAACTTGTCATAATTGCTCATCATGCTCTTCTCGACTTTTAGAATAAATGAGAATGTCATCTATAAATACCACTATGAATTGTCCAAAAATGGGTGGAAGATACGATTCATGTAGTCCATAAACATTGCGGGTGCATTAGTCACTCCGGATGGCATTACAAGATACTTATAATGTCCATAACGAGTTTGAAATGTAGTCTTGGGAATGTCTTATGCCTTAACTCGTATTTGGTGATACCTATATTTCAAATCTATCTTGGAGAACACTACAGTCCCTTGAAGTTAATCAATAAGGTCATCGATGCGCGACAATAGATTTCAATTCTTGATAGTGGCCTTGTTGAGTTGTTTGTAATCTACACAAAGTCGTGAACACCCATCCTTTTTCTTTACTAACAAGACAGGAGCTCCCCACGATGAAACACTAGGTCGAATAAATTGTTTTGACATTAGTTATTCCAATTGTTCTTTAAGTTTAGTTAGTTTAGAAGGCGACATTCGATAGGGTGCAACTGAGATGAGTCCAATACCTGGGTGTAAGTTAATAGAAAACTCAGTCTCTCGCACTGGCGGTAGTCCTAGTACATCAGTCAGAAACACATCAGAGAAATCTCTAACCACTAGCTCATCCTCTATCTTGGCATCAAGAGTAACTCTCGTACTAGCCAAGGACAAAATTTCCATAAACGTAAATAGGAATAAAATATCTATTTTATTTATTGCATTAACCTTAGAACGTAAATGAGATACGTATTGTGATTTGCAGGATAATTTAGATGATGAGTCGTTCATGAACTATAAAAAGAATGTATCGACGAAGTTGTTGCAGAAAGGTTCTCGCTTGTGGAAAAAGCAATAGATTATGGGCTTCAATAGTCGAAGAAAGGTGCTTTAGATATATATATATATATATATATATATATATATATATATTTCTTTTTATTTTTATGATTGACTTAACATTGTTAAAATTTAATAATTTGTAAGTGTAACTTTGATCTTGCTCAACAGAAAGCCGATGAAATTAATAAGATCAAGAAAAAGGATTTGGTTAAATGGTACAAAAAATATGTGAAGAAGTCATCTCCAAAGTGTCGGAGGTTGCAATTAAACTCTTGGAGTACCGAATTGGGAATCAATATCAATAATTCACAACCAGACTTTATCCACATGAAAAATTTTAAAAATAATTTCAATTTTTATCTAAACATCTGATATATCACAATTGTTACCTGGATGTTGACTTTGTTTTGCGCTGACTATGAAATTTATATCCAATATATCATCTTATGGATTTCATAGTCAGTGCAAAACAAATAATATGGATATAAATTTCTGTCTAAATCCTACTTGGTGTATGTCTTTAAGTCAACATCCAGGTAACAATTGTGATATATCATATGTTTGGATAAAAATTGAAATTATTTTTAAAAATTTTCATGTAGATAAAGTCTGCTCCAAGAGTTTAATTGCAACCTCTGACACTTTGGAGATGACTTCTTCACATATTTTCTGTACCATTTAATCAAATCCTTTTTCTTGATCTTATTAATTTCATCGGCTTTTTGTTGAGGAAGATCAAAGTTACGCCTACAAATTATTAAATTTTAACAATGTTAAGTTAATCATAAAAATAAAAAGAAATATATACCAAAAAAATTGCTAATGAAAAAATGTGTTTCTATTGGATCTTTTTGCTAAATGTATTTCCGTTGGATCTTTTATTTCGTTTGACAATCTTTACCTTCAATCTAAAAAATAACTAGAACTAATTCAGTCACAATTTCATGTTCTAATTGCTATATTTTTATTTATGTACAATTGAATAACAATGACTTGTTTCTTTTTATTGATCTCCTTCAATGTTTCATCTCCATTTAGTTAGCTCACGCATCTCATATTTTTTAATTACAATATGTAAATAGTTAATTTTTGAAATTTAACTTATATAATGTTATTTTTGTTCAATTATTACTATCAACCGAATTTTTAAATATGTTGCTTGCTTCCTACTATATAATTTTTTCACATGATTGCATGCAATGAATGAAGCATAAATGATTGAACTTATGAGTTTAACTTGTTAGATGAACTTGACATGAATGGTTTCTTCCTAATATATGTTTAGTTTCTCTAGTGTTGTGTCAAATTAAGTCTTGTATTTGAATGTTATGCACGTGCACATTGTGGTGTTCACTAGATGCGTACACTCACAAAATAATATCCACGGGTGCCGTTGGTAAATTTTTTTAATTACAACAAGAAAATAAAAAATAATTTAATTGTTTACTTCTACCTCCCCATTCATGTGTTAGGGCTGTGCAAAAAGTTCGGTTATAAGACTTAAATTTAAAATTGAATTCAAATTTATTTTAAAAATTTAATTAAAAATATAGTTATAATTTGGTTATTTATAAATCGGTTGGATTACCACTTATGTTTTATATGTGAATTTGATTTTTATTCGATTTTTATCCACTATTAATATTTTGTTAATTTTGAGATTTTATTTCTTAAAAAAAATTTAAATTTTTTTTTTAAATATCAGAAAAGAAATAAAAAATAAAAACTTGGTTTTCTCAAAAAAATTTAAATTGAATTTTTTTTATAAAAAATTGATGAGACAATTTTTAAAAAATTTATCTAAAAATTAATTTTTTTAAATAATCGATTTTTAAATTATGAATAAATAATTTTTAAAAAAATAATCAAACTTCTATCGATTTAAAAAAAAAAATCGATTTTAAAATTAAAATTTTTAAAATCGGTTGCTTAATTATAAACAGATTATTTAACCATAATCAATTTTACAATTAGTTTTATAACTGATTTAAAATTAAATAATAAATTTAGTTATAAATTTAAATTTATATATTAGTTTTAGAATGAATATGATTTAATTAAAAATAAAAAGAAATCAACTATTCACAACCGAATGTGTAAGTATAGGGTAAAAGAAGCAAAGAAGCAAGCAATAGCATAATTTGATTTTAAGTTTGGAACAAGACAATGACAAAAACAAATAACTTGTCCGCACACGAATAATATAACTAATCCTAATCCCGTGTTAAAAGATTGGTCAACAACGTTGGGATTTTGTTGGCGTTTTCATCTCGGCGTTTATGGGTTGTTTACTTTTAATAGAAATAGAGAAACTAGGATCTGCATCATTTAATATAAAATAATTTTATATTCACACTCAATAATACTTATGTATTGTTATATTATTTAACCACACTCTATTTTTATGTGACACAGAAAAATAAATAATTTTTGTTATTTTTATTGAACATTCCATGCTAATTATTGAGAAAAAGAGATTTCGAATTTGAATCTCCGTCCAATATATCAATATACTTTGAATTTAAACCGTCCAATATATCAATATACTTTGAATTTAAAATTAATTTGAATTTAATTCATATACATTGATAATGTTAAACTTTTTACATTATGATTCAATTAGAATCATCACATCTCAATCTTAAAAATATATGACTTTGTTCATAGTTACATCTAAGTAATTACCAAAAATGGCATTTTCTCTTCATTTTAGGCCAATCCAAAACTTTATCTTTCGGCCAATCCAACGGTGATAATATCGATATTCGACCACGTTGTCATCATTGCCAATTAACGTTGCTGGAGAGAACCGATAACCGATTGAAGTGGGTCATATTGACAACTGCATTGCAATGTGATAATCTGTTTTAATATTAACCATTTTATAAATAAATTATTGTATAATATAATTGTAAAAATGTATATCCAATGTAGAACCTGGGTCGACAAACACTCTTCAACTTACGTAGAAACAAACATGGTATACGAATACATGTAAAAATCCATTGAAGATTTATAGTGACTAATTGTTTAGATGTTACATATACAATAGAAATTAGAAACATAGGAAAGATGCACACAAACACTAGGTTCAGATCAAAGGTTGAGTTCATATATAACCTCAGAAAGTACAACAATCAAATATAAGTTTGCTAGAAAAAGAAAACACATACATGATCATATCCCCCACCCTTCTCTCTCTCCTCCCCCTCTCTCAATCTAAAAAGCAAAGGAAAATAAAAATAAAAGAATACCCAAAGGGACAACAATAGAAAAGTACATCATTAAATGCCTTTTAAAGTATGCCCACTAAGTTCAGCAAGAATCCCTAATAAACTCTAATGAATGAAGTCAGTTTAGAGTCGACATTGACACCACAAAACTCAAATCACCAACTGTACAAAACACCAAAGAAATTCATGCCCCAGATCTTCAGATTCATGCCAATCAGTCGCAATGTTGCAGCAAGCTTGGTTGACAAGCAAGCCTGAAAAAATTAGCAAAATGAAGGCCAGCATTTAAATTAGTACTTACCAAATTACTGGCTTTCTCCTCTATCTCTCCATGTTGTCGAATTACCAAATGATTTAGCCAATTGAATTGCTGGATATCTTACGCGGTTGATGTTAGACTCAGTCTCCTGTTACATATAAAGGCAGAAAAGACAGCATAAAAACAAAATAAAGACAAATAAGCTCTGAAGAAGAGTAATTGTTGAACTTGAACATGCCTTATTACTGACTTTTCCATAGCTTCTGTATGAAAACTTTCCTTAGAATCAAGAAACATCCCCGACATTGCATTTGGCTTCACAGCAAAGCCCACCAAAAAAGGAGAAAAGAAAACAGAGGTAAATTGGTAAGTAAACAACATTGCTCACAATAAGCAAACCAAAAAAAGTACATTTGAAACGATTGAAAAGAGATGCGCAATGCTTTTGCCACATTGCCCCTTAATTTCTTAAACTATGATGTTACGGCAACTGTGAAGACCAAAGACAGCTTATTGCCAGTGCAGTTTGGCTTCCCAGTACTTCACAGAAGACCTAAGCACATAGTAATAGTAATATGGGAAAATAAGAAATTATCAAATTGCTCGGTATTGTGCTAATGAGAAAACAGAAGGGATATATCGAGTCACTGTAAAAATGGAAAACAGTAAAATAAAATTTGGAAAGGAATCGAAAGCCAAAACCTCCAACTGTGTCTGTAGCCCATCTTGTAATACTTCATTATTTCCACAGGCCAATATATTGTGGTTTGCAAGTTTCACAGAATCTGCCCTGTAAGTGGTATCCTCAAATCTACAATTGGCCGTTGCCTCAACAGCCCTTGCGTTGTCCTCAGCATAACCTGCCACTGATACAGATCGAATATCTTCAGGAGAGCCGCCATCACTTGAAATAGATGTAACCACACTAGAATTTGATGCACTGCCGGTCTGAGCTTCCGGAGACATTCTTCTATCCAACTCATCTTGCACACTGTTAGACAAATTTACACTCACAACATTTTCCAACCCTCGACAATCAGATACAGAATCAACAGACATGCCACCAGCACCGTGACACAAGTTGCCTTTCGTCGAACTCTCCAAAGGACGAGAGGGAGAATGCCTTTTCAGTTTAACATCCTGCTTAACCCTGTCATCGTGCTTCCTCTTAGAGTTTCTCTCGCCAAGTTCAGACCTAGAAATCTCATTTTCATGAAATGATTTTGAAGGATTCTCCAGTTGTGCTGACTTTGATGGTCGGGTTCGTTTATAACCATCAGGAAATGCATAGCATGGGATTTGCCTTCTACGAACATGAGAAACATGAATATCCATCCCAGGTTTCCAGAACATGTACATATTAACAGAATGCCGAAATTCTTCAACAGTCCCACGTATATCAAACTGCTGGCCTTCTTGAACAGCCTCCCCCTGTTTCCTCTGCAAGCCCATGAAGAAAGCACCATGTGCACATTGCCTTGAAGCATCAATATACTCCTGAGGATAGGGATGGCACTGCAACTTCCCAAAAGTGTCACGCTCAATCATCAAAGTCAGCTGCCGAAGGCGTGATTCCACCCAACCTTTCCAAGCACGCAAGTCGTCAACATCAGCAGCAACTATGTCAATTTGCAAAAAGTTTTTGTAGCCTTCAAAGAAAATGTACGGTTCAAACAGAGCACTCCAGCAGACTTTATTCAGTTCTATATCCCCAGAGATTCTGTTGCCATATTCAAACTGCTCCATCATAACTCGAAGTGTGCTTGTAGAAACATTATAACTTGAATTCATGCAAGGATAGGCAGGAGTTATGATTGGCATAAGATGAGTTCGATCACGAGGATTTCTACGAGGATCCCACACAGAAAACCCAAGCTCATTCTCCTCTATTGGACATAACATGACAGGATTTGGCCACCGCCACTGTGTATATACCCTAAAGAATCGAGAGACAAGCATGCTTGGAACTGCATTTGGATACAACTGGCATACTCGAGCAACAAGAAGTGCCCAGTTAACCCCACCGAGAAAACCAGTCACCTGAAAAAGTGGACAAAAGAAGGGAATATTTATGAACTGCCTATTGGACATTCAAAGCAAACACATGAATTGACATGGTTAACAAGGGCGGAAAAGTTAAAACTCACATTAGAATAAACACCTCGTCTTTTGGCCCAAAACTTCAAGCACCGGAGTGTTGTTCGAAAGTACTATATATATAATCAAACAAGAAAATGTTAAATAAGAAAGAAAATGTAATAATTAGACAAGCAGGGCTTGGTACAATTAGAAATAAAACCACAGGAGAAAAAAATCACCTCGACATTTGGAACAAGCTTTAGAATTTGATCGGCAACCCTACAGCCATTCAAACTTCGAACAGTAGGCTCGTCAACATTGTGTAGAACAGAGACATCAGATATATCCAATTCCTGCTCACAAGATAAAAAACAAAAAACAAAAAAAAAAGGTCACTGGCACGAAGAAAATATAAACATCTAAGTTCTTCGACATCTTAATAACATCAAGACCAAATCAATATAATGAACATTATTTGAATAGGAAGATATCAGTGAATTAAGATGGTGTAGAAAATCCACAATGAAAAGGTATAGGTACAATGAAAAGTATTTCACTCACTTCAGGAACAATCAGGCAAGAAATACTTGCATAAAGAAGGTCGATAGATATTCCGTCAAACTTGAACTTCATAACTGGGACATGAGCATCTGGAACGGGTTGTAGCTCAGTAACTTCATCCACGTTAGCTAGGATATCATGCAGTGTATAGAAAAAATCCTCCTGAGGAAGCAATATGAAAGATCAGATGTGAAAATAGAGAATGATTTTGATAAGCACACATCAGAAAGAAAAAAATTGGGGGCTCTTAATCTACCTCCCGGTTTACATAGGAAGGCCCAATACACAGTGTATCTAGGTCAGCTCCAGGACCATGAACCTGCATCATCAAAAGAATCAAAGAAAAACGACATAAGTGATCCATAACAAAATAACAGATGTGGTAAATACATGTGAAGCTTTACTGAAGACCATAATTTTAAAACCCAGACTGAACCGGTTAGACCAAGAACCAGACTGATTAGACCAGAAACCAGACCACTGATATATAAACCCGGTAGTATCAGTGGATCCGGTATATCTTTAAACCAGTCAAAGTCTGATTAATCTGGTCAAATCCATATAAACCCGGTCAACGAGATGCTTTTATTTGAAAACAAAATCGATGAAAATGCCCAGCACTGAATCGAACGTGTGCCATTCTTGTTTAGCACTATATCTCAACCGCTGAGACAAGAACTTAATGATACGCTTTAGTTGAAATTTCTAATACAGATTTGTAACCTTTTATTAAGGCTATCACAATATATATATATATATATATACTTTTTAAACATGAAAAATAATTGACTCGTGTAATACATTTATGTATGTAATATTTTTGTCTCGTGTCTTTTAAATATGTAAAATAGTTTAATATTCTTGTGTTTTCCTTCCATGTGTTTTATCTTTCTCTAACTATTATACATCTTAAATAGTAAAAAAAATTCAAAAAATAAGTAAAAATATGTATCTTTGATGAAACTTAACAGAAAACTAAAAATTTATTAATATCAGATTTTCAATATTATACAACTCCTTCCAAACAAGATTGTCAAAATCTAAACAAAAAGTAACAAGATCAGTTGAGTTTTAATTCACCGTAAATAAATCATGAATCAAAACATGAAGAAGCTGGGGGAAAGCAAACTCACGCCAAGACGATAAGAACCAAAAGTGACTATGGCAGCATTTGCATCTTCCACCATTTGATCAGTGTATCCCTTCAGGCGAGTAAGCTGCTTCACCCAACTTTTAACTATCTGAAATACAGAAGAAAATATATTTAACCAAATTCAATCATACATACAAGTTAAAACTCGACATTCCCACAAATAATAAAAAATGACAATGAAGAAAAATGATGGGTTCAATAAATAATAATACAAGACTTTATAATCATCATAACAGATATAGATTACCACCAGCAGGAGAAAGAAAAAAAATAACTTAGGTAATAACTGATGACAAGAAAATATGTATGTTTGTAATCACATTAATATGATCATCACCAACATGAATCAACAATTAAATTATGTTCCCCGTGCCAACAAAAACAAACATCCATGCTTAACAATTCAAATATGGGGTTTCATATTTTCCCCTACAGTCATAATATATGTGTAACACCACACTCCTGATTGAAGGTGTGTCCCGGTGTTCGACACAACACTGACCAGTTATGAAATTCAATTAATTCATTTTCTTAAATTATAATCAGGTTAGTGTCATATATCCATGTCATTATCCATGCTTCATAGCCTAATATACAATGATCATCAATATAAGAATATTAACAAAATTGCTATGGTACAATAACATTGATCCAGCAATGCAAAAATCATCACATAACATATATCACACAATTGTCAAAAGAAAAATCAATCTATGTAAATATACACCTGTTCAAGTCGTTGAAGGACCTCTTCTCTCTTGGAAGCCTCCTCCTTGCTCTCATATAAACCTGAATCAGCTAGAAACTAGCAAAACCAACAAACGATGTATGACACAAATTAATCAACAACAAAAATAAAGGGCAATTGATAGAGAAAACAATGAAGAATCTATCTATCTATCAAACCTTCTCTAACTGTTGAGTCTTTTTCAAATCAAGCACTGTTGGACCAGCCATTGAAATAGGCTTCGTAACACCGTATTGTTTTGGCGGTGCCTGAGTAGAAGGCTTCGACGATGCTCCTAACCCTTCAGAACTCCCCATGATCTCAAATTCTCAAAACAACAAGAACAAAAAAAAAATCCAATTTTTTTATATCGTTTTTTTTCTCAAGAGAGAATAATAACTTCTAATTAACCGAAGCCTCAAAAACCAACAAAAGAGACAAAACGAGTGACGAATCGAAAATTGGAGGAAAAATGATAGCGAAAAGAAATCGCATTTAACGAAAAAAACGAAACCCTAGAAGCGATGAAACGAAAAATTGAAAAGGAAAAAAAATATGAAATGAAACCCTAGATCCCTGAAATAGGGATGAAAAGGGTTGGATCTGAAAGCGATGAAGGGAAGAAGGAAAAAAGAAGGAAAGAAAAGGAAGGTTTCACCGAAAGAGAGGGTTGACGGTGCGGGGAACACAGCACGCGAAAACAAAAATAAAACAAAATAGGGAGAGAGAAAGACAGATAGATATAGTGAGAGAGAGAGAATGAGAGAACGCGCTCATAAACGTAAAGTAGTAGGTTTTATTTTTTTAGTATTTATTTATAGGGTTTTATTTAATGGATTAATATACAATTACCGGGCTTACTGACCAACTAAAAGACTGAGTATGTTAAAAAAAAAAATTATAATGTTAGTTATTTTTAACACATTTGTTGAGATATTTTAGAGTAGGTTTGTTATAGTTTTTTAATGTGATCTTCGAAAATATTATCTTATCTTATCTTTAACATATTTGTTCATATAGGTTATATTTTTTTTAAAATATTCACTTTTTTAAAGAATAATAATGATTTTTGAAAATTTAAGTGGATTTTTTATAGATAAGATTATATTAGTAGTTTATATAATCTATATACAACTTAAACTGTAAAATTATATTAGTAATT
>JBBPBT010000850.1:19096231-19117190 GCA_037974875.1 Cicer bijugum | reverse complement strand
TTAAAAGTGATTGTGACGCTTTTCATCACAATAATCTATCTATATAATTGTATGGTCAAATTTAATGATTTCATTATTTTGTATTAAAACTCCTTTCACTAATATATAGATATATATATCACCATCAAATTCATTCCATTGATTCATTGAATAAACTAAAACTTTTGCTGATATAATAACAACAAAACCTATTTGATATATGTGTATGCCAGCTATATTAATTGAGCTAGTTAGTGTTTATGATACTAGTTTATATGTAATGTGATACTCAAGACAAATGAATAAATTGTTAGAAAAGTTAGCTTTATGAGTATTATTAGTTTATTGATGAAATGACACAGTCCTAGTTCATACAAATAATAGTACTACAGCTTTGCAGACGACCAATAATTACCAACAGTGAGAATAGATCTTCTCATTTTCATGTGCTCAAAAAATAAAAATAAAAAGAGTAACGTGTTCATCTCAATTATTTATTTTTTTAATATTAATTTTCTTTCTATTCAAGATATTAATTAAAAAGTAGAAATCAACACATTACTCCCTATTTTCTTTTCAACGTGTGAGAGGATATATTCCCTTACAATAGTAAAGTCGTTTTTCTGAATAAAAGTCCTTGAAATATTTTTGTTTAATTATTATTATGAGTTTAATGACACACACACACACACACTCATATATTTGTTAAATTATATTTTAGAAATTAATTAGTAAACACTATATTAGTGTAAAATAACTTTCAATATACAATCAATGATATAGTTTATAAATATTTAAAACTTTTTCCGAGTATAGGGTAATATTAATTAATTTGAATAAAAAATAGTGTATAATGAGATATGATAAATTAAAGATAAAGATTTAAAAAACTTACTTTAAAATCAACTTTTCCCAAGTGTGGTATCCAGCGTTCTTCAAGTTTGTACTTGTTACATCCTTTTGTTTTAGAGGTCTTCCTGTTAAGAACACAATCTTGATACCAAGAGACAACAATTTGTTGTATAGTTTTTGAGACTCTGGTAGTGCTGGTGCTGCCCCTGTCTCAACCCATTCATTAAACGCTACCTCGTTGTATGGTTCCACCCTATCCACAATTTCAAACAAAATCATGTGTTACTTGTCTACCATTGTCAATTTTGATTCATTTTTTCACACACATCTATTTTGTAATTAACTTTCATATAACATATTATTTAATTATTGGTGATTTAATTTTAATAATATCAAAACATAATTACTTTTTATATAAAATAAAAGTCTCATTCAATTATATATTAATTAATTTCATAATATTAAAATATATCAATTTGATTTAATAATATTAAAACATATCCATTTGTAATAATTATTTTGCCAATCGTGTATTTTGATATGTGTCCACCACTCTTCTCTGAATATTATTTTTCTTTCCTTTCTATCTCTTTTTTCTAGAACTATGTCCCTTTCATTTTCCCCCTTTTTATCTTCTAGAGTGGTTGAAATCATCTATGAAAATGCTATTTGTTTTGGAAGAAATAGTAAATAGTAATATAATTAATTTATTTAATTATGGGATTTTGAATTCGAACCAAATCTTAATTTACTAGATGAGCTAAGAATTAACAACTGAAAATACTTTATTTACTAAATAATATAAAAAATTAATTATCTCTTAAAAAGCATAATTTATTATTTGATCAACTTTACTGATGTCCGATTTTGGTCTTTTTAAGCATAAACATCTTTTTCGTCTCCAAAATCTTGTCATGAAATATATTACAATTTATTTTTATTTTATTTTTCTTTATAATACCATTTTTATTTTATTTTAGTCGCATTTATACTATTTTTTTTAATCCCTATCATACAAAGACTATTTGAACAAAAATCAAGTATCAGGGAGTCTAAAACAAAAACAAAAATAATTACAAAGACTATTTGAACATAAATCAAGTATCATGGAGTCTAAAAAAAAAAATTACAGCAACTAAAATAAATCAATGAAGACTATATAGTTGTAGCATATCAAAAACATCTAACAAAAAATTACTTTTTATATGCCAAATTAAAATTCAATACCAAAATTAAGTAGTTCAATGTATGTAATTAAATAGCATATATATATAAATGCAAAAAAGTTAGAGCATACCCAAATCCATGTTTAGCATAATAAGGAAGATTAGATAGTGTGGTTTCATCAATATCAAAGACCCAAATGTCTTTGCCATCTCCACTTATATTGAGAGTCTTAGCATAGTAATAACCTTCACGGTTAACATATTTAGAATCAGCTCTATATTGGGCACCTAACATATAGTTTCCAACATATTCTTCACATTCTTTTGGAATTGTTTTCCAGTTAATGATGTTGTGTGCTTCAACACCAACTCTCCAACTACCACATGATAAATCAGGAATATAATGACCACCTGGACCAGATTTCATTTGAAGAGGGAAAATTTTATAGGTTGAACCATGTTCATGCTTCAGAACATTCCCATCACATGTTGCTAACAATATTACAACTAAGAAAATTAGTATTTTCATTCTTATCAATATTGTTTTTTGTGCTATTACAATAAACTTTGATTGCTTATAGTAGTGGAGATTTTTTCTTTAAATAGACAACATCTCTTGGTAGGGGACAATAAATTAATTGGAAATATAATAATAACAATATTAAAAAGATAATGTTCTTTGTACAACTTGAATATTTATTATAATATTAATCCTTGTCCTTGAGAATTTAAACACATTTATAAATATAAAATTTTGATTTGTATACATCGATAATGTATTCACTGTTACTCAATTTCAATTGTAAAAATAAAATATTTTATATTATTAATTAATTTTAACAGTTGAATTATTAAACTTTTATTGAAACTAAACAAAAAATCATAATTATAAATAATTGTGATCTATTATTTGTATAATAATTATATACGGGCGTGGTCGTACAAAGACGCCTGAAAATACATTTTTTAATATAAAAAAATGGACTCGTTGAAAACGAGGGGAGTAATTTAATGAGTTCCTAAGTTTATGTACCTATGGTGGGTGAAAGGGTCCTAACTCCTAAGGGAAATTAAACCTTTTAGTTTGATTGGTCCTACAAGCCTCTTTATCGTTTCTTGGACCCCATACGTTATGCATGAATGATAATAATACATGCACATGAAAATCATTATGCCTCCACAATTTTATTATATACATTGTTACTCTCACTCAAAATATAAGATAAATTAAATTATAAAGTAAAAGAGAGAAGATAATATAAATGAAAATTTTATTTGCAAGTAGTACCATAACAAACACGTTTAGCCCTTAAAATATTTGTGTCGTAAAATATATAATGGTAATAAGGATAAGAAGGTAGGTATTAGTGTTGCAAATTAGTTCAATAGTTTTATGAATTCAATTTGTTTAAAATAGTTGATTTATTGTTTAATTGGTTTTAGGAACTCATTATAAATTACACTTGATTTATTGAAAATTGTGAAATGATAAAATGTACTAATTGAAAAACTAAAGAAAAAAAAAGATTTAAAAAATTTATTTCAATAGTAAAATTTCTTAGCATATATATAGTAACCTAACTAATTGTAGAATTTACTGTGTATTATTTTAATTAAACAGGATAGACGTGTCTTGAAAAGTTGTTTCAAATAATAAAAAAAAACAAAATAAATTAATTGATATCATATATATATTTACCTACTAAGATTGATAAATGAATTACTATATAAGAGTTACGTTTTCTGCAACAATGTAGTTTGCAGATGACTATTATTTTTTACGATGTTAGGGATCTTTTAGGGTACCATGTTATGGAAAAAAATTCACACCTCTCGTTAATGTGAATGAAGATTTGGTCATTGATGATGATAAAGTTGTGAATGAAACTAACATCAATAGATATGTTTCCTATAGTTTTGAATGGTTGAAAGCTATATTCTTTAAGAAACTTCAGGAAGAAATATTCGACTGTGCAACGAGGGCATACCTACTTCATTTGGTAGGGTGTACTATACTAACCGACAAAAGTTTTACCCTTATATTTGTAAAATATATTTTTTGAAGACCTTGATACTTGTGGTTAATGGGCATTGAGACCAACAACTGTTGTTGTTTTATATGACTATCTTAGAGATGGTATCATGTCTGCAACAAAGTAGATTGAAGGATTATCTCTATTCCAAGTACTTTTATATTACATTTATATTTATTATATTGTTATTTGATAAGATGTTTATTTAATTATTTGTACTTTTAAATTATTTACAGACATGGATTTATGAATATTTCTCTAACATCTGAAAGTGCAGTATAAGTGAACTTATATCTTCATTGCCACAAATGTTTCAATGGACTCCTAAACAAACATCTATGAATGTCGCATACTACAGAGCGAAGTTTCATGCTTTGGGACTAGGGGTGGGAATAGGCCAGGCCAGACCAGGCTTTGAAAGGCCTGAGCTTGGCCTACGATTTATTTTTTCAGCCTAAGTCTGGCCTACGGCCTATCATAGGCTTTTTTTCCGGTCTGACCTAGCATTTTTAATAGTGTGGCCTGACCTGGAAGCCTTTTTAAAAGCTTTTTTAAACGCAACTATTATTACCTCTTAAATAAATAAGAAACAATTACTGAGTGATTGACTAATTGAACGGTTACCGAATATGAAACGACTACCAAATATAGAACCGCTACCGAATATGGAATGACTACTGAATATGGAATGATTACTAAGTGATTGTCTAATTGATAGAATTTAAAATAGAAAATAATATTAATAAAATAATAAATATATATAGTCCGACCTGTCATGAGCCTGACCTATTTAAATTAATAGGCTTTAAAAATAGCCTAAGTCTAGCCTAGCCTTTTTATTAAATAGGTCAGGACATGTCAGACCATAAGTAGGCCAGGCCAGACCATAGGCCCCATCGGACGGCCTAGCCTATTCCCATCCCTATTTGGGACTTACTGATATTATCTGGATGCCAAATTACAACGAGGATGCCACGATAAAATTTAAGTTTGTGTCGATGTTTACAGGGTACATTCGTTGGTGTTCTATGATTATATCGTATTTACCAGAGAGGAGTCTATGGTAGTTTGGGTATATTCAACACATCCCTCCTACATCGCTAATGCTCGTTGTAGGTGATGTTGATGTTGAATGGAGTGTGTACATGAACTTTGTTTGATCCATTCGTACTAGATTGCATCCAGCTGGATATTCACACGAGTTTATTGAGGGATACATTCAGTGGTACTATAGGATATGTCATCCTCGAATGATACCTTACGTTGAAATGATTTGATTTTTTTGTATATTATGTGAATAAATTTTGTTATAAAAAGAAATGTGAAGTGCAAAGTAAACAAACTAACTAATTGAAAATTACATGTATATGAAATAAAACTTTAAATCAAAAGTGTCAACTGCTAAAGACATATAATGTGATGTATGTTCTAAATCTAATGAACGTCAATATTGTAGATGTCATGCATAAGCTATAGTCCATGATGTACTCTCATCATTGCGGAGTTCTTCTAATGCCTTACAAGTGGATGCAACGAACATTCTGATTTCAATTTAACTTGAATCCAACCAATGAGTTTCATTAACAAAATCGATGTTGATAATACGATCACGTGATATGTTTAAATTGTGTCATATTCAAAATTTGTTTGGTACTTATTTCTTGCAGCATTGTACTTCTATTAATGAAGAATCTTTTACTAAGGTGATTTCTAACCGAAAATTAATGTGAAAAAAAAAATATATTATATAATTTTAGCTCAAGGAGCATAAAAACCGAACTTTTCGACACATGTTTTTCTTGAAGGTTTATGTCTCTCAATTTTATATATATTTTATTTTAATAAACTTTTAGCTTAAAAAAAATGTAAAGAGAGTTAAAAAAAGATTTTAGACAAAATTGATTATACATGGTTGTTAATGTCGATTAAAATGAATTATCTCTCAAATTGATTATATTTTTGAATTTCCAACCTAATTTTTTCATTAAAATTTAGTATTCAATTCATTTTTACGTAAAAATATTTGAATTTATATGATTTTAATTTAATTTACTTTTAATTAAAATTAAATGTACAAAATCAACTTTTATTGATAGAGGACTTTTAGGATAGATTTTTTTTGACTCATATACTTAATATAGATAAACTATTAAATTCGTGTACCGTATACAAATAGTGTTTAACTTATAATACCAAGTGAATACTAGTTTTATTTATGTATGTAATGTTGGATTTCACTTTTGTATGTCTGAAAATTTATTATAGAGATAATATATTTTCAAATGGAATTTGGTTGTTTATAGAATTGATTGGAAGTTAGCAGATTAAATTCGTTCAATCTTAAGAGGAAAAACTATCTGATTCAATTTCTTCAGATACAACTTTTATCATTAAGATTGGATTGGTTTTCGATGTTAATTATTGTATATAATATATTATTTTGTATTATCTTTTAGGATAATATATTTTCTTAACAATCTTTCATAAAATATAGTTAAAAAAAGTTTAATAACTAAAAGAAAAAAATGATCACACATTATAAAGTAGTATCATTGAAAAAAGTTTAATAAAAATAAAGAAAACCTATATTATGTAAACATTTAATACATTCATTGAAAATATAAAAATATACATTTAATAACTATTTACAGATACTTGTTGATATATTTTCATTTTGCTTGGATCAATTTTCATCGTAGGAAACGAAACCAATCCCAATCCATTTAACAAATGCAATTTTATTCGGTTTGTGATTTTTTCAGTTTCCAATTCAGCTGTTGCAATTTGCTTACCCTTTAGGATTCATCATAACTTGAAGTCAAGATTTGTAGACTTCTACTGAAAATTTTAAATTTTGTTTTAGTCTTTTTGACTTAAATAAATTCAATTATAAACCATTTATATTTAATCAACTTTTTACCAAATTGATTTTGCAAAATCAATCCATTAAAAATCAATTGTTGTCACACATTTAGTACTTTGTTATCACTATGAACTACCATAATTTTACAAAATACTAAGAAAGAAATAGCTAAGAACTTCATTATTAAATTGATTATGAATGAATTCAAACATTGAAATGAACAAAACACAATACTCGAAATGCATTCTGTACTTTTACACTTGCTACTTGATTAGTAAAAGAGAGATTGTCAAAAAAAAGATTAGATAGAATAGATAAAACCACTTTTGTGCTCTCTTTTAGCAAAGAAAAGAGAGAAAATTAACTATAACAAACAAAAATTGGCTTAATCCAGCATGAGATGAGACCATTCATCTAATAAAAACATGGAACCTCAAAAATGGTTCCAAAGATCAGTACAAAAATATCTCTGTATTTATTTGCACCATTACTTTTGAAAATTGGAAGTGTGCATGTATATGATCCAGAAAACATTGTCATATTGTTCATTTGGCATGGAACATGCGGTTCACAGATTCATAACTTGGAACATTTATAACTGTCAGGATAGATAAGAAAAATGATGTCAAGTTAATCAAACTATTAACATTGATAGAGTTACATATATTTTTAGTCCCTATTTCAAAATTTTGTTTAATCACAAAAAAAACTTTTTTCGACATTTAATTCCCACAATATTTTCCATCAGCAGTTCTAGTCAATGTTTTATTTTAACCTTTATGAATGATTTTTGGCACACATATTTAGAATATTATAAACATTTTGTCTACAAAATTTAAATTTTTTTAACAAAGGATAAATTAAATATGAATTTTTAAGTGGCAAAAAGCTCAACATACCAAAATATTAACCTACAAAACGAGTTTTGAACTCATTTTTCCCAAAGATTTCTATCATAATTTATATATGAAAAGTTGATAGCACTTTCTATATTTTGATTCCATATGCACTAAATTTGCTGAGTATTCTTTTAAAAACAAATATGCTGACAGAAAATATTGTGGAGACTAAAAGTTGAAGAAAAAATTTGTAGGGACTAAATACAAAATTTTATGACGACTAAAAACATATTTAATCCACGTTTAAAACAATAAGTAAAGAAATGCTTATGAAAGGGTAAAGCTTAAACAAATTACCATCTCCATATGATGCCATAGTCAAAGGTGAGGAAATAATCTTTTGAGATATTTTAGTGATGTCATTCAAAGTGATTTCATCTACAGCCTTCAGGAACTGCTCCACAGGCTTCCTGAAAATGGGTCACAAGTTCTTACATTAATAAATAATTACACTTCCATTAAAGACATCGAATTAACAAACTTGGAAACAAATAATCAAATAGTGTTACCTTTCTCCGTAAGTCAAAATCTGCCTTCCTATGTCTTCTGAGGCAATCATCTGAAAAGAATGAAGATTATTAGTGTATATGAACCACAATGAAATGCTCAACCATGTTTTATAACTTACAACACCATATACAAATATTTTATATGTGGTTTACATAAACGCTCAACCATATTTTACCATTTTTTCACATGGTTATATTAGTTCTTAAGACTTTTATGTAATATTCCCGTAAGAGCAGCTCAATTGGTAGCTGCAAGGACATTGATATGCAGGGGCTCGAGTTCGAGCCAGGGATTCCCCACTTCTCCACATTTAAGGTGCGTGAGTCTAGCCACTAGGCTATTTTGACCCAAAAAAGACCTTGTATGTAATAAAGAAGGCGAGAGCTTACTCTAGATTCCAGATTCATAAGAACTGCAGACTTTGTGGATTTCTTCGCACGGTCAAGTTGTACTTGTGAAACTGTCATTGAAGAAGTGCTAATTTAATCTTCGCAGAAATCGAGATTAATAAACTGCAGAAACAAAATAGGGGTGCAAATAAAACCTTGACCAGGCGAAGCAATCGCTATTAGTTCTTTGGCTGCTATATCTACGGCTTTTTGCACAAAATCAGGGCTCTACATCCACAAATTAGAAAATGTGTCAATAATATTATATTATCTATGTAATACATTGAGAATGCCCAGAAACTGAAAAATAGATTTTCCTTACAGTGCTTGCGTAAATCCCGAATAGTCCTGTATTATTGAAGATACTATTGAATGCAGAAAAAGATTGAATCTGCTGGTATTCATTCAACACGCGAAGATCTGGATTCAATTGGACATGCAAAACAAGTCAAAATACTTAGAAAAGATATATTAATACAAATAGCATGCAAAAGCATCACAATAGAAGTCTAGGTTGACACCACTACCACTAACAATGGCAAGGATTGTGGATCAAACTAGACCGTACAAAAGAAGACATAGACAAAACTTACATAGCCTTGAGTGCATCCCTTTACCAGGGCCCCCAGCTGAGAATGACCCACCTCCTCCCATAAGCATCTAAATGACTCAAAGTTATTACTTCCATTCAAGGATTCCTTTCTTCCTTTTGTGCGCGACAGAAGAAAGGATGCAAAAAGCATGACACAGTATTACTTGAAATCAGACACAAAATGAATACCTGTAGAACAGTCAAAACTATAGCATCTCTCTCCTTTTGCCAGCCACCAGGCACTTCAAAAGCAATAGCAACATGTGCAGCCTGCCCTTGCAATATATTTGAGCAGGTAAATAACAGCATCGTTTAAGGGTATAAATTAAAAGAATGTGATACAAGAAAATCAGAACGTTATTATGTAAAAAATTATACACACCCCGGATTCACCGTGACGACGGAAATCACCTCCAATGTAGGTAGATTTTGGTTCATCAGGACGAGGAACACTTGGAAGGTCAGCGAGAAGTGGCTCAGCAACAGATAGAAGCTCTTCGTGTTCTACCCCAGATGCAGCAAGAACCATTCTAGGAGCTGTGTAATTTTCCTGATTTTTCAAACCTAGAAAATTAGATTCTCAAATAGATTGCAAGAAAAAAGCAGAAAGAAGAAAATGTAAAGTTTGGTATAAAATGATACCGGTAGTATTCATGCAGTATCAGAAAGGATAACAGATCTTACAGCAACAAATTCCTCTAAACTGGGGCCATCCAATCTGTTCAGGGCTGCTTCAGGAGCCAAAAGAGGATAAGCCAATGCACCAGAATAGCCAGCAGAGTGAATTGCTTCCAAAAGCAAGCCCTGGGGATTATTTGAGAGTTCTCCGAGCTCTGCTTTCACCTTTCGAAGCTGTGTCAACAGATTGTTCAACAGGTTCAAAAGGATTGCCACAACAGCATTCAACAAATACTAGTAATACATGTCAAATGGGATGGCATGCTTTTAAGACAAGCCCAATAGCAATGTATGGGACTTGAGTCTCACACCAGAAAAGAGAAGATGTTATGAGCCTCTGAAGGGTTTTATAATTTACAATTTACATTCTATATGAATTTCAGCTATACCACCACAATGGCTAGTTTTAGCAGTGCAGTTAGCAGCTTTTCAACCTTGAGTGAGCATCGGGGTAGCAGAGCTAGGTGGTACAGTAGGATTCAATTACAAGGCAGGGAAGAATGGAGGTATGGGATTTGATGTGCGGCTTATGTGGCCTTGAACTCTTGCATAGCTTTTCTGTTATTGTGGTCCCTAGGTTTGTATCGACTTTTCAGTACTCAAGGGAAAATTTATATAAACATAATGCTTAAATCTTAAAGTCGGGAATGAGAAATATTAAATCTTGCACTAATGCACTCAGCATGAGTTGGTGCCGCTGGAACTTAGAAGGCTGCAATATGTAACTAAAGAAAAATAACGAATAGCTTTTTTCCCTTTCATTTACTTACTTATTTACTTACAGATAACTCAAATAATGCTATACCCATAAGAAAATAATATCCAAGTAGATCAGTGTTGTTAAACAGTGACCATGGGGCCACCATTCCGCCATCGAGTGGCAGAATTTGGACAATCGCCACAGGAAATTTGTGAAGGAATGGCCGCAGTGGCGGCGCCATAGACCACAATGGCGTGTTTATATGGCAGATTTTTGGCCTTCGGCCGTGTTCTGCCATCAACAGCAATGGATGGAGCTCATATTTTTTCTATAAAAAATGAATCCTACTACAAAGAAAATAAATGGTCATTTGCTGCAGAAAATATGATGCATGAGCTTTAGAACCTGAGAATTAAAAGTCAAACCATGGAAAAGAGTATAATAAATTTATAAATACCTCTTCATTGACCTCCCAGTCCAAGAAGGCTGGGTTCCTTACACAGTCAACCAGTAATTCAACCATTTGTGGAACATAGGTCTTTAGAGCATCAAATGTGTAACCCATTTGTTCCCGAGAGGCCGAAGCTCCTATGTTACCACCAATTGCTTCTACTTCCCTTACAATACGAAAGTGACTACGGTTAACCGTGCTCTTGAAAGCCATCCTTTCTAACAAGTGTGATGCCCCACTTGACAAGGGTGTCTCATAGATGGAACCACAATCGAGATACAACCCAATTGAGGCTGCAGGGTTCTAATAAACAATCAGAATGAAACAAAAACAAAAAATCAATAATATGCTAAACAAGCAAGTCAAAAGCATCATTCAATCTTAGTAGCATTGTCATTTAACACACATTAATTATCAATGCAAAAAATACTAGAAACACACACATACCTGCGAAGTCTCGGATGCTATTTTGAGTCCATTAGGAAGAGTTGTTATCTTGGTCTTACTAGGTTCAACATAATCTGGCAAAGGATCGGGAAGAACAACAGAACCAAGTGCGGTATCAAGAGGGGGAAGGGAACTCGAACGCTCTCCGGTAAGCCAACTAAACAAACCACCAGATGAAACCTTTGCAGCTACAGCACTTGAAGTAGCTAACCTAGTAGCTCCCAAGTTGCCACCACGGCCCTAAATAACAAAGAATCAATACACAACATGATAAAAAATAAATTAATAAATAAAAACAGCAGCATTCACCACCACAACAACAACAACATGAATAAAACAAAAACAAATAGGAATAAATAAAATCAATCAATAACATTAGAAAAGGAATCTAGGAAATTTCAGAATTAGTTTCATATAATGAATAATAAAATGATGCTGAAATAACAGGTCCAATAATATTCTCTAACACACCCACTAAACTGATTCCCTAGAAAACCAATAAAGAAACAATTTTTCGCAATTAAAATGGAATTTTGTTATCTGGGTAGGTTCAAAAAACTGAAAATTGATGGCCCTAAACATGATTAATAATAATGATAATAACAAGAAAAAAAGGGTTGGGATGAAGAAAATACCTTGAGATGTCTCTTGAGGGATGAAGCTGTTGCTCTATACATGACGGAAAAATGAAACCCTAAATCAAAATGAAATGATTCGATTTGGTTGAAGTTTTTTGTATATTGTTTGTGTTTGCCGAGAAGCCTATGAAGCAGGGAAACACAAGCGAGAGAGAAGCACTTTCTTTCGGAAATGGTCAATTTTATTTATTTCTATCTCATAAAAAAAAACATAAACTTGGGCCAGCCCATATTTTAAACAGGTAATAAACTTGATGGGTGTTGCTAAACACACCCCACATCATTTAGTTACACGGCTGCATTTTCATAAATTCCCTTTATTCACTTTTCAATTTATGCTACATATTTTTTTGAAAAAAAAAATACAACTATAAAGGAAATATTTATTATTTATTTTTTACACTATTGTATCATAAATAAGTGGGTTACGATAAACATTTAAAAATAATATACCATAAACTACAAGAAGTTTATGAAACAAAATGGGTATAATAAACTACATTTTCTTTTTACTTCGACCATTCTTACAGCTGAAAAGTAAATTACATTTTTTACAATGTTAATTATAAATATATATTTACAATATACATCTTTTAAAAATGTGTGCCATAAAATACAATTTTATAGTAATTTTTTTTATTTATTTTTTTTTTATTTTTAAAATGAGTATACTAACTTTAAGAGAATTGTATCATAAACAATTTTTTATCATTTCAAAATTTGTTAAATTAACTGTCTAATTTTTTTTTCTCATAGGATTTTTCCATCCATTAGATGTGCACCATGGAAATAAAAGTTCATGGTACCATGTTTTTTATAAAAAAAATTAAAAAAAAAATTGGGTATATAAACTTAAAAATATATATATATATATATATATATATATATATATATATATATATATATATCGTAAACACTTTCATCATTTGAAAATTTTATAAATAAACTGTCTAATATATATTTTGTTTCTCATAAAATTTTCCCCATCCATTAGATGTTGTGATTGTTCGTTTACAAATAATCTTATGGAGGATAAAAATCATGCGTGGCCCTCAGGAATGCTAATGTAGATTTATTCATTTTTTAAAATTATAATGATGTTATTGAACTAAATAGTAAGCGACTAAACCAAAATTATTATATTATAATTATAATCATGTGAATTAAAAAAAAATTGTATGAATCTAGATGAATAACACCATACAATGGATATTCGTATGAACAAAACTCGCTAATTTTTAAAGATATAAGTATATCTTATAATTTGAGATTTCTTTAAACCACAAACTTAGGAAAAGCATAATAGTAGTATCTATCATTTCATTTGGTACGTAACGTAAGCTATACATAAGTTTCTACCTCCTACCAAAAAAAAAAAACACTACGAACATATTAATCATAATGTATCACATTTTACATCACATAAAAAACGTATATATTGATCTGCACAACACATATACATTCAGTGCAACAATTCACTTGCTTCTTCTTGTCACATTGGGAAATATAGTGTTGATAACATCTTTCAGATTTCTGCAACCAACAACTCTGATCTTTTCTAAACCTTCACTTCCCAAAGCTTTTTCAGCTGCCTTTGGTACTATACACATTCTATAACCCAATTTTGCAACTGTGTGTACCCTTTTTTCCATTCTAGTAACCTGTTTCATATCATCACATAAATAAATATCATATAAAGAACATGCTTACTAAGTTACCATGTTCTGTATTTTTATTTTATTTAGAAAAAAAAATAAAGAATGTGCTTACCATGCGAAGCTCGCCACCTAGACCAATTTCACCTATGAATGCAATGTCATTTGGAATAGGGAGCTCCAAGCAACTGGAAAAGGAAAGGACAACAGGTGTAATAATAATAAAGATTAAAATGTAGAATAGTATACTGTAGGAAAAAACAAAGCTCGTGAGATGGCGGTTAACACTACAGTACCTCCCCAATCCTCACACAATATTGACCAATGTCAAATAAGTAAGATTTTACATCCTTTGAAAAACACTTTTAACACAAACCTGCTGCAAATTGCTGCTGCTATTGCAAGATCTCCGGCAGTCTCAGACAGTGTCAATCCACTAACAACATTCAAAAACACAGCCTGTTTGTATAAAAGCACAAGAAAATATAATATAATCAGTACAAGTATCAAGATTCCAGTCAAACTGTAACGGCCAAAAAGGCAATGGACTTCATAGCTGTTTAAATAGTAAAATGGTGTGTTGGACAACTGTTTCAAAATGATAAGGTTGATGGTAATTTCCAGCTGACAGTGACACGAAAAAGAAGGCAGATATTTGTTGTTGATTTAATTCGCTTGAATTTATGTCCTTCTTGCAAGCCAAATGTGATTGTTGAACTGAAACCGGGGTTCAAGAAAAGTAGTGTGTACTTGTTGATATTGCCTTATTTTGACATTTAGTTTCCTTTATTACATTTCTATCTTTTATCAACTTTTTCCAGAAGATTTAATTCTTTGAAAATTTCAATATTGACAAATCATTTGTATAATGATAACATATAACACAGGAAATACAGTCACAAATAATACGTAGAGAGGCAAAAACAAAAAACTCAAAAGCATAGATTACTTCATAAATCGGCTTACATGTTCTTGGAGACGCAGCCCTGCTTGCTTTATAAGAACCTGCAGTTCAAGGGACGGAAAAATGATCAAGGAACAACTTCACACATTTTATTTCAGTGTAGTGAAGTATATTTTTAATAGAGAAAGTTTTACCCTCTCTTAAAATCCTTTTTCATTCATTTAGCAAAATGAATGTTAATGAAGTCAGGGATAAGAATGTTAATGAAATATAAGTCTGACAATAACTTACAGATATGATCATATCAGCTCTATTTGCTTGGATACCATTAAATTGCCTTGATCCTGTTGAACCAGAAAGACAAAGTGCCTACAAAGTAGAATGTCAGAGTAGAAAAATGTCAGAAGGACGCTTATAACATTGCAAATGAAAAATATCTGTCTCAAGTTTCTTAATGCATTTGAAATCAGGAGTTAAATGAGCTCCACGCCACACAATAAAAATCTTACAAGAAGCAGATCAGAATACTCAAGTATTTTGTTACGATGTCTTGCTACTTGCAAGTAGGGATGGGAATAGACTGGGCCGTCCATAGGGGCCTATGGCCTGACCTACTTATGGTCTGGCCTGGCCTATTTAATAAAAAGGTTAGACTCAGGCTGTTTTTAAAGCTTATTTATTTAAATAGGTCAGACTCAAGCTTATAAAAAAGCCTATTAGGCCTGACAGGCCGGCCTATATATATTTATTATTTATTAATATTATTTTTTATTATTATATTAACAATATTATTTTCTATTTTAAAATCTATTAATTAGGTAATCATTTAGTAATTATTCCATATTCAGTAGTCGTTCCATATTCGATAGCGGTTCTATATTTGGTAGTCGTTTCATATTCGATAACCCTTCAATTAATCAATTATTCAGTAGTTGTTCCTTATTTGTTTAAGAAATAATAATGGTTGCGTTTAAAAAGGCTTTTAAAAAGGCTTCCAAGCCAGGCCAGACTGAAAAAAAAGCCTATGATAGGCCGTAGGCCGAAAAAATTAATTGTAGGCCAGGCTCAGGCCTTTCAAAGCCTGGCCTGGCCTATTCCCACCCCTACTTGCAAGATATCATGATTTTCAATAAGGAAATATTCAATGCAATGTAAGTACAAAACCAAAATACCTGAATTTCAATAAGAAATGTTCTGGACCCATCCATTATTACAGCTACAGCTAGTCCAGCTAAAATATCTGAGTCGAGGTCTTGCTCACTTAGAAACATTTCACTGGCATTTGAAACAGCCTCAAGTCCTGAATGTGACATCTCAAAAACTCCAAGCTGACCACATAAATCAAATACAACACAAATCAAACATTAAATTTCCTTAGATCACAATAGGTTAAAAACAATATGCTTATTTCGACCGAAGGTTTCTTATAAGAAAAACATGGTAGATCCATAATATAGTTATTGTGTCGTAGCGTACCTCATCCGTGGATCCAAATCGATTTTTCACAGCTCGAAGCATTCGATGGGAAGTGTACTTCTCTCCCTGAACATTAATGTGAATCAGCATCGAGAAAATGAAATGATTTCAGAAAGTCGACTATAAGTGCAAGAAAAATGCAAGGTCTTATAAACAAAAGTTTCCGATTTTAATGTAAAAGACATTGTAAAACTAATTTTGAAAAGGGAATGAGAAAAACCATGTTAATCAAAACAAACTTTTGAAGGTAATAAATATTATTATAGTGAACAAATTTTCTTTACTATATGATTTGATCAATGAGAAGAATTGAGCATGTTCCGTGATCAAATGTCTTTGTTTTTCCACTTCGTCCATCCTCTTCTTTGCAATGTGTTGTGACTTTTTGTTCTTATTAATTTATTCTCAAAACACAATTATTAATATTTTGCTTATAATTCATTTCAAAAGGAGTATTATATATAAAGGGGTAAAGGAACCCAAAAAATATGCTAAGTAGTACACAGTAGAAAATTTAACGATAAGCACAAATCAGTTTACTAACTAGAATGAAAGATGTAAGAAGGTACAAACTTCCATATACAAAACAACATCAACGATATGCTCCAAGACACGAGGTCCTGCTATGTCTCCAGATTTTGTCACATGTCCAATCTGAAATTAAGAGAAATTAAATTGTGGTCAAGAATGTGACGGCCATTTTAACAGAAAAGCACATAGATAGTCCATAAATTAAATGCATACATATGAGCTTTGCTGTATTAAGATCATATAGAGAATAGAAAAGTGTTCCAACATTTACAATAACAGTAAATGTAAATAAGTTTCGATTGACTATGAGAAGGAAAACTGTAAATAGTTGCAGGATTGTCTTCCTTAAAAAGTACATAGCATGAAAAATATGATAGTACATATATTGGTAAAAGATTCACTTCTTAAGTACGATTCATCAAATTCATCTAAAAAAAAGGTATTTTCACATAATTGACAGACATATATATGCTCACCAATAGAACTGGGATGTTTGTTGTCTTTGCAAATCGCAGTAAAGCCGAAGTACATTCCTTCACCTGTTTCACACCTATTACATGTCATAAACCATGGAACAAACATTTCTTTCCACCATGAAAATGATATAGCTTATGCATTTTTTACAAATTGGGGAAAGGAGGTAATTAAACCTGTGATATTCATGACTTTAAATATGAACAATGCTTTGTGACGTGAGATCATAGAGTAAAAGATTTTTACATTGTGAGTGTTTTTCATAAAGATTAAAGACTTTATGAGGATACTGTGATGATCATTACTAGGATGATGCAAGCTAATATGGAAATTGAGCAGGATAGATTCCTTCCCACCTGTATAATCCCTCCAGGACTCCCCATTATTCCTTTCAAATAAACAGTTTGTACGGAATCAACAACTAGAGCCCGAGGCGAGAGATACTGAACTTTCTTCAATATGTCCTGACACCATAAACATTTTTCCAAAAACGATACAATTATTTAGACTTCAGAAATATTTTCTACTCAAGACACACAATTAAGAATTTAAGTCAAACCAACTTCTTGATTGTAATAACTTATATAAATCAGCAAAATTCATGTAAAATAAAAAAAGTAATAATGGAGGAAAATGACGGAACCTCAATATCATTACTTGAATATAAATAAATATCCGATCCAATTGTTAGGCGGTCTGCTCTGTTACCGATTTGCTCAACACTCTATCACATGAAAGTTAAAAATTCAAATAAATACAAGCTACATCAAAGTATATATTAAAGCAGGCCTAAATAACACGTGTAAATCGATTACATTTCATATATTAAAACCATTAGAAGACTCGATAAATGCAAACCTCTTCACCAGAGACATACACAACTGGAGATGCTTCACCATCTTTGTGCCCTTCTGCAATTAGTGCAGCAATCTTCACAATTAAAGCGAGTATTAATGGGGGTTAACCAATCCACAAGCAAAAGTTAACCATCTAACTTTTAGATCTAGTTGTACGATCCCAAAATAATTCATACCTGCAATAACAAGGTACTCTTCCCAACACCAGGATCGCCGCCGACTAAAGTCAACGAGCCTTCAAAACCAAAATCAGAAATGAAGTTAGCCATTAATACTCGATACACTTGAAGTGAGTCTTTTAAGAGCTTAAATTAAGAAAGATGTGATAGTTTGTAGCTCGAAGCATTTAGATGAGGATTAAAAGATCAGGATCATGGGAAGAAAAAAGAAACGTAAATAATATACCAATCACTAAAAGTAGCAAATCTATGAGTGAATCCATGCCGATCAAACATACAAATCAAACATGGTCGGGCGAAAAGGCTTGTCTAATAATAAGCATAAATAACAGAAGAACCACGTATGATGAAAATAGATAAAGTGATATGTACTAAGTAATAGAAAACTTAAAAACAGTAAAAAATAAATAAATAAATAAATCAATAAAAAATCAAGAGACTATGTTGTTAGACTTAGACACCCACATTGCATCATGCATCTGACAAATTTGAGTTGCAAAATAGTAACAAAAGGCAAAAACAACCTCAATGTAAATGGTTTCTAGCGTATTAATACAAAATAAGAAACTGGATTAAACCTGGTACAAGACCACCACCTAGTACTCTGGAAACTTCATTTCCAAAAGGACCAGACCTGAAACCAAAGCATAGTACACAGCATAAAAAGAAAGGCACCAGAGTGCATATCATATGTCCTTCAGAACTTTATCCAGATGGTAATATTCAATTTAAGATTAACAAAGAAAAGGATGAACTCAAAAGAATGGAACATTTGAATGACTAACACAAGTTCTGAAATAGATAAAAGTATTTATTTGTGTCAAAGATGTAATCAAGATTGTGAAAGTCGAGAGTCTACGTAGACTAGTGGCCTGTCAATAGACCCAAGTCCTAAAGTGTAAGAGTTTACTTACTACAAAAGTCATGTTCAAAACATCTACCCTATTATCTAAACAAAATTAAATGCTACATGCATAGTGATAAATATCCAACATTCTAACTAAGTAATAAAGCAAACACCAATAACAAAATTGTTAGAACAGCAAATCCAACCAATTGTACATACGTATCTAGAAGCAAGAGTGACTGTTGTAGTTTTCTATTATGAAATACTTATGGTTACATCGTGCAAAACTATGACTAAAAAATACTTGGGTCTAGATTACAAGATTGTTTAAATTGTTTTACACTGACAACCAATAATAATTGACCAAGTCAACAAAACATTAGATAATAGCCTTTAATTTAAAAATTGTATAATATAATGTGGTAGATTAAATGGTTATGATTGGACAAGAGTGTAAAATTGTTTTACTATGGCAATGCTCTCACTACCTTTAACTTCCTATACTTTACACTCAACAAGTAAGCAACATTTAAATAAACAACTAAACTAGATAAAGAAAAAAATAGAAAGAATTGAATAGATGTAAGAAAGAGAACCTACAAAGGAATTCTCCAATGCAAATGATCAAGTCCTCGATTAACCTCAGACAATCTCAAAGGACGCAAGTCAGCATTGTGTTGAGGAAGCCAAGACCCCAAACCATCTTCCATAACAGAAAAGCCAGTAACTTTAGCATTACTATCACTAGATTTGGCTTCACGAAACTCTTTCATAGTACCAGAAACACTACACGATCTACACACACCCCACCATTGTCCTGCACTGTACCCACAATTGCTACAAACCCAGTAGACTTTCTCTTTCCCCTTTTTCTTATTTTTTCCAAAGAGAACCCCATCGTTGGTACTCTCAAGTGGGGTTCCTCTTGAAGTAGGTTTTTGTGTTGGAAAGTTTTCAGGTTTATTGTTGTTGTTGTTGTTTTGAGAAGAAGCAGGAGTTTGTGGATTGAATTGGTGTTGGTGAATGGGAAAAGTTGGATTTAATGGAAATGATTGGGTTAAAGGGAAACGAGAGACAGAAAAGGAAAGCATTTAGGGTAATGGTTTTGCATGAATGAGTATGAACCTATGAACAAGAAGAACATCTAAATACGTAAATACGTATTCCAAAAGTACCGGATATGTTATATTCACTCGCACTTAGATCATCTCCAAAACGAGGAAAAATGAGTTAGTCTGTCAATGTGTAATTGCTTAATTATGTTCCATAATATTAAAGAGATCGATAATTTAATTTTTAACTTTAATATAATTTTAATAATTATCAACAATATTAATAAAGTATTAATTGTTTAAAAAAATAATATTCTAGAGGTATTTAAAAAATTTAATTTCTTAATATATTATCATGTATATTTTGAGGTATTCCTTAGATACTATTAGCGATCTTAGCGACAAGTATTAACTGAAATATTATAATTGAAATTTAAATATTATAATTGAATTTTTAAAAGTCATATAGTTTGTTTAAAATATCACACAATTCATATATAGTAGACAAGTTAAAAAAAATTAGAATTTCAATTTTCATAAATCACACAATTCAATCAAATAAAATATATCAATTTTATAATTTTTATCTTTGTCAAAAAAAATTATTCTTTACAAAATGCATCAATTTTTTTATGTTTAAATATCGTGTCACTTCAAAAAAAAATACACATATTAATTAAAACAATTTACAATTAAAAAATAGTATCATACTATATTATATATCAATGATTAACATGAAAAAATTTGTTAATAGTCAAGTTGCTAATTAGGGTGTTAGAAGCTTGTT
>JBBPBT010000850.1:19083398-19093496 GCA_037974875.1 Cicer bijugum | reverse complement strand
TTTTATTATTATTTATACATAAGATGAACACATTAAATTCATTATTTAATGTGTGAGAAAAAGTAAAAAATTTAATTTATATACAATATCAGCTTAAAAGAGATATACCTTATCAATCAATAATCATCATTAATAATATTTAATTTTTGTTATAATTATTTATAAAATTACTAAAATGACTAATTATGATTTGTGAATTGTGTACAAAAATTTATTGTATCATCGCATGAAAATTAAATTAAGAAACAAAAAGAGTTTATAGAAAAAAGACATATGAAGTATGTTGATTCGGTGTTTAAAATATTGATTAGGGTTCACAAGTTCAATTCAAAAAAGTGGAGGAATGAAAGCATCGTATAACTATAAAAAAGGAAAGCCACTTAATGCGACATTTAATACTTTCATCTAACTCAATACGTTGTGTCCTTTGATTCATTTGCATTTTTTTTACGCTATCGTGTCCAATGCTGGCAATGCATATTCATAATGAATTACATGTATTTACTAACAAAAAAAATTAAAATTAAATTATTATATTTATATTTTTTTTTGACTAAATTATGTCTATAATTTATGTTTAGGCCTAAATTTAAAGCCTCACTAGGATTTTTTTTAGTCAAAGCCTCACTAGAATTAATTATCTGTGTAAAACAATGTAAATATGTTTATAAATAAAAAAACAATGTAGATGATTGAATTAGTATGTGTATCTCAATATAACTAGGATGTTAAACTAATCCAACGATAGTTCTGTAATCTATTATTTCTTAAATATAAATACGTAATAAAATAGAATAATATTTTACACACCTCAAAATATTTATTTTTAAAGTAATATATAGTTACATAACAATTAAATATAAGTAGAGAAAAAAAAATGATGTTACATTTTTTCATGTTTGGGTTAGTGCAATGGAGGCCTTCAATTGCGAGGTCCCTTCCACCCAAAATGTAAAATAAACATTTTTTATTTTTATTTTTCTATTAATACATAGATTGTATTGTATCATATAACAATTATAGACATAATTTTTTAATTTTAAATTTAATTCATATGATATGTTATGTTATAATTGATGAATCCAAATCGGAAATATTGAGAAGAAACTTGATTAGGCATTTACTATTTATACCCAAATCGTTCTTTGAAAGGGACAATCCTTTACGCAACAATTGAAACTGTTACTAAAACACAACATCATAATAATAACGCAATGCTTCTTTTCACTCCTTTTAAATTCAGGTACAACCCAAATTTGATCATGGCCCTATAAATGTCAAGTTTCATATATTTTTTTTTTGATATTTTTCTCTCTCTTCAATTCAACATCATGAAATAGAGATTGGAGAGGTAGCTTGATTTGATTCAGTTTTTTTTGCATATGTTCATCTATGTTTGATTTTAACTTTTAATAAGGTATTTTACTTCCTTATTATTATTTTTTTAATTCTAGAAGATTTGAATTTTTTTTGTTGCTTTTTTGCATGTTAATTTCCTCTGTTTATTATATATAGTTTTGTTAGTGGTGGATCGTGATCTTTTTATTTGTTTGTTTGTTGTATATTATTTTTCTTATAAAAAATTCTAACATGGTTGGTTTGTATGATTTAATCTAACATGGTGCATGTATGTAAATTTAATTGTTTATGATATTTTGGAATTTTTACCAGATATTGGTCTTGTGTTTTCTTCAGGAAAATGAAAAGGATTTGATGAATAATCTTTCACTATATAATAATATTAATGGAGAAAAGAATAGTTAGAAGGTTTTTTAATGTGATGGTGAGAGAAGAGAAAGGTATGAAGCCTATTCTTCTAAAATGTGGTTTGGCTTTGGCTCTTACATTTGCTGGTTTTCTCTACTCTCACTTTAGAACTAGAAGGATCAAGCCTTCACCTGCTAATTCCTCCAAAGGGCACCCTTCAGGTTTGTTTCTTAATTTCCTAACATATGTCAGACACGGGACACACCTTCGATAATACAGAGTTAATTTCTTCATCATATCAAGATTTATATGGTTTTATGTTTTGTTATTTTATCCTTTTGAATGATGAATCTTTTGTGATATTTTGTATGTATGATGAAGTTAATTCAGGAGGTACAAGAACAGCATCAAGTTCTTGCAACAATCTTTCAGAAGGATATAATTTGGATTCTGTAAGTTACATGAGAAAGATAGTATATTTTTTTATTGTTTTTTCAAATGTAATTTTTTTTATTGTCTAGAATTCCAAATAGTAGATACTATTGATTTAATTATCATCTTGTAATGTTGTTGAAAAATTATAATTTAGAAGCTTAGTATTATAAATTCGATGAAATGTTATTGTTGGGTATAGCTCGTAGTTAGTGATAAGTAGAAAGGTCGCTCAGCTCAAACATTAGTTGGGCTGAACTAATCCCCCTCAATACGGTTCAGAGTTAATCTTGTAAATTGGACCATTTAAACACAAGTTTTAATACGTAATCTTAAGCTTGAATCATAATAAGATAGGTATGGCCTATGAAGGACAAATACTAACATGTCAACCCCGGACACCAGAACATGCCTTTGATCAGAGGTGTGGGTGCTACAGAGGGTACTACTGTCGCTCTACAATCGATGACATAGACTCAATTAGCCAAACTTTGTGATTAAATTTCATGGTTTTTGTTTGCAGTTTTTGTATCTATTTTCTCTTGAACCGAGGTTTGTGTTCTAACGGTTCTTGTATACCAGGAAGAAACATGCATCAACAAGGCGGTTGGTAGAAATTCTCCAATCGGCGTCTCTCCAAGAATAAAACAAACAGGAGAGAAAGATGAGTTCATCCTCCTCCCTGAATTCAATGAAACAGAGTTTGGAGCCAGTAATACTGTTGCAGGAAATTCTTGTAAAAAAGATGTAGAAACACCAAGGTCAAGAGTAGAATCTCCTGCAGCATATGCAAGTCCTGAAAAAGATGACTATGAGCAAGAAGTAAGGCAACTTAGGAACATGATAAGAATGCTTCAAGAGAGGGAAAGAAGTCTTGAGGTTCAACTTCTTGAATACTATGGTTTAAGAGAACAAGAAACTGTTGTAATGGAGCTTCAAAACAGGTTGAAGATAAGTAATATGGAGGCAAAGATGTTCAATCTAAAAGTTGCGACATTACAGTCTGATAATAGGAGATTAGAGGCACAGGTTTCTGGTCATGCAAAAGTGTTGGCTGAACTTGAGGCTGCGAAAACAAAAGTGAAATTTCTGAAGAGGAAAATTAGGTATGAAGCTGAACAGAATAGGGAGCATATAATGAATCTTAAACAAAAAGTTTCCAAGTTGCAGGAAATTGAAAGCAAATCTGCTGCTTGTGATGAAGAAATTCAAATGAAGCTAAAAAGGCTTAATGATCTTGAAGCTGAGGTTGAACAGTGGAGGAAATCTAATTTGAGATTGCAGAAGGATAATTCTGACTTAGCTAGAAGATTGGATTCTACTCAAATCCTTGCAAATGCTGTTCTTGAAGATCCAGAAGTAATAACATCATAATCACCAATCTACTCTCTTAAATATTTCATTTGTCTCATATTAACTACTCCACTAAGTTATACTATTAATAAGGATATTTTAGACAATAAAACTCATTTTATAATAGAAATTAGTACACTTAATGATTTCCTAATGGCAGTTAATATCAGATGAAGAAAAACTCAAATTCACCCTTTGTTTTTGAATGCAGGCAGATGCTCTAAGGGAAGAAAACAACGGTCTTAGGCGAGAAAATGAGGGTTTGATGAAAGAAATTGAGCAACTACAAGCTGATAGATGCACAGATCTTGAAGAGCTAGTTTATTTAAGGTGGATAAATGCTTGTTTGAGACATGAATTAAGACATTATCAACCTCCAACTGGTAAAACAGTTGCAAGGGACTTAAGCAAAAGCTTAAGTCCCTCTTCTGAGAAGAAAGCTAAACAGCTTATACTTGAATATGCAAATAATGGTGAAGGGAGAACTAGCATTTCTGATTTTGATTCTGATCAATGGTCCACTTCACAAGCTTCTTATATAACCGATTGTGATGAGTATTCTCCTCTTGGTAATCCCTCGAACGCACGAGACGCGCGAGACGTACGAGTCAATACGACAAACAAGTCTAAGATCTTTGGAAAACTTATGAAGCTTATGAGAGGCAAAGACAGTAGTAGCAATCAACAAAATGGTAGAGCTACATCTTTAGAAAAATTTGGTTCAAGAGAAGATAGTATTAGCAATTCATCACATTTTAGCTTGAGTATGTCGGCTCAACATGATTCTGGAGCTGGGGGTCTTAGGAGTGAGTATGAAACTCCGACCAATGCGTCTAGAACTTCTCTTGATTTCAACAGAACCTTGAGTTTGAAGGAAGAGAGTAGAAGAAACTCAGATGTTGGAAGCTCAAAGAATTTCAGTCCAAGCAAAAGTGGTTCAGGAGATTTGAAAATTACCTCTCATTCTTTCTCAGATTCTTATAGTGCAGAGAAAGCTAATTTGATTAAATATGCTGAAGCTTTAAAAGAATCTAGTGGAACTCCCAAACATACTGTACATAGAAGAGCTGCATCATATAGTTCTTTTTAATTTAATAGCTATATAGAACAATTATACTCTAGACCACTCAATCTGGTGAAACATATTGGAAGATGAAACCAACTACAATTTCATCATAACTCTTTTTTGTCTCCAGAGTTCCAAAAAATTTGCCTCAAAAAAAGGCTTGCAAAATTTTAATCAAATTTTTCCCTATGTTGGATATTTGTAGGGGTAGATTGACATTAAGTTGGTAATACTATGGTTGAACTTGAAATTAGGTGAATAATGTTTATAACAAATTTAAAGAGGCGCATACTTAAATAACATTCTACAATTTCAAATATCATTTTAAAATATTGGTAATGTAAGAGACCAGGTTGATACGACTCTACAATTTCAAGTACGAACTTCCATATTTATTTTAGTGTTATTCTAAAAATTTCATGTTTATTGTGTATATACTTGTAAGGAAATAATCATACCCTTGTGGATTTTGATTAAAGATCCTCTATCATCTGTTTTACTTCCAGCTATGGCGATTATCTAATAACTATAAGCCATTTGAATTCTCCATGATTGCATTTCATACGTGGTAGTCCAAAAGTAACTACCAAAAATAGAACAATAGATTTATAAATAATCAACAGTAACTTTTGTATTATAAAATATTTTACAAACAAGTTGATCTGAAATTTCTCATAGTATATATATTCTTTTGTAAATAGATAATTTTATCCCACAATATATATATATAGATAAAATACATAAAATATAGAATAATATTCTTTTAGCACCATCCTTTAAAATAAGAAACTTGTGTAATGTGTAGTTGTACTTGTACATAACAACATTTAGCAATAGATAAATAATCATGAGTCCAATTCCTTATGCAATAAGAGCTATGCCTTGTAGAAGTAAAGAATCAGCCAGAATTTGGTTTGCAGCTTGTGAAGGATGAACACTGTCCCAAAACACATACTGAGTTGCATTAGAACAAGTTCCTATTGATTTTGGATTGCACAACAAGGATGTTGTTTCAACAGTTCCTGTTCCACAACAACCTCTTCCTGCCTCAGCAAAACCTATACATAAGAAAGGTTAGAAAAAAATTAAAGAACTTCATGATCTTGTCATTCTATTGAGGAAAATACTAGTGCTTAAAAGTCACCCAAAAATGTAAAGCCGATCGACGACACTCTTCAGAAGTATAAGTTAACGGTTGTGCTCATCTTTACAATTGAGACGATGACCTGATTAGTATAAGTTCGACGAGTTCAATTTTGAGGGATACTTTCGTTTTCTATTATTTTATTGAATTGAGATCGATCTAGTCATTGTCTCAACCGTAAATACCAGAAAGACAATTAAATTAAATCAAATTAAATTAACTTATATTTTTTAGAAGTATTTTTAATCATCGTTAAAATTTGGATGACTTTTAAACACCGGTATACGATAAACCAGTTATAAAATTGGTCTACTGTAGCATTAGTCTTATGTTAAATGAAGTATTTAAGTGAAAAAAAGGTGTTGTGTACCAGAATCTGAAGGGTTTTGAACAAGGTCGTAGAGAGGTTTGTAAATATCAAAAATCACAATCTTAAGACCAGGAAGTTGCTTTTGAAGATTTGATGCAGCTGAGTTGACTTTCTTGTTAAATCCTTGAGCATCAGTGTTGAGTCTTGAGACACAACCATTTTCATTGAAACCAAATAAAGTCCTTGCAGCAGGTAGGCAACCCAATGGTGGAAGTGAAGTCACTCCAATTTTCCTAGCTCCCAATCCATACAACTCCTGTGTGCCAACAGAGAATCAATATTATCATTTATTTATTGATACAAGCACTTGTGTGAGACCGTTTATCACATATCATAAATTATTTTCAATTTGTTTATATAAGTTCTTGGAGATAAAACAACTTATAACTTATATTAAAATAATTTAATTTTATTTTAAGCTTTGTTACAAAAATATCTTAAAAGGTAAATACTTGACTCTATTTTACTTGAGTTATATTTTATTTCTCTTGTCATTAAAAAAGAAGTCAGGTCAAACAGTATGTTTAAAAGATCTTAATTAAACGAAGAATTTAATCTTTTATGTATAAAACTAGATATAAATAATTTTTCAAAAAGTAGTTCATAAGAGCTTTTCAAATCAAGTAGGAGACTTTTGATAATTTTATCTATATTTTTATTATTTAAACATAAATCCTATCATTCTATTAAAAAAATTCTTTTAAGTTAAACAAAAACAATAATTACCAAACAAACAACTTTAACTTTATTCCTAAAGTTTGTGTTAAACTTTAATTTCAGAATAGCTTTTAATGTCAAAATAAGTCAAACTAACATAGCCTAATATAACAAGTAGTTATGTCATAAACATTTAATTAAATTGCTTATCCAAATAAAGGCTAATTGATAACATATTCCAATGGATGACTAATTCAATAAATAAAAAGAACAGAATACCTTAACAAAGCTTGAGAAAGAATCTAGTAGGTAAGATGAATACTGATCAACAGTGAGTACTTTGTTGATCCAAGGATTGACATAATAATTTTGTACAAAGTCACTGCTGCCAGCACTCAATATGTACAATGCATCCTTGATTATTGATGCAGCTTTTTTACTCCCAGCAACTTTGGCCAACTTGCCTTGATATTCCTTGTAATACTCTAACTGCTGTGACAATGGAATTGCATGCTGCCAATAGGAAAAAAGAAAAACAAGTTCAAAACAAAACATTTTTTCATACCAAACATATCAAATGATTTTATATATTTATGAAAAAACTTAAAAAGATAATCTATATGATATGAACTTTGAATCTATCAGTCAATTTTATAAAATATGTATCCAGTAAAAAGTTATTTAACGGTGTAATTATTCAAATGTTACACCGATGTAATTTTGTTCCAACTTACATTTAAAATAGCAGCTTTTTCATCATAACCAGATGCAGCAGAAGCAAAGTTTGCTCCAATAAGGAGGTTCTTCCCTGAAGCTTGTGGACTAAGATATGCAGGTGCAAAACTTGTAAAACCAAGTGTTTCAGCTACAAAACCAAAAAAAAAAACTCAGACATGAATGAAACTTAAATACATGAGTATATGTGCAACATCTACTCCACATGATTGTGACTCGAAGGTAAGACCACTAAGATAATAATCCCGTTAGACCTCTAAAAAAATAAAGTTTTTAATTAATAAAAATGTCTATTATTCTACTATTTTTAAAACTGAAATTAATAAAATCTTATTTAAAACGAACACTATTTCAATAAATATTAAATCAATTGATTTTATTATCAAAAGAAAAATAAATATTACACGAATTCAATCACATCAATTTAATAAATAATTTTATATTCTAAAACGTCTTGCAAAATGATTTTTGATGAAAATTTAAAAACTTTACTAAAATACTATCATGAGCTATAAAAGACCCCATTTTAGATCTTCTTATGTGTTGGGTCGGCCCTAAGGTTTGGAAGATTTGGATCATTTTCATCTCCTTCAGTCAAATCTCAGTCGTTGGATTAACCTAATAGTCGATATGTCGACAATTAGTTTAGTCCAACATTGGGAATTTAGAGGGGTGATAAAGGAGAAAACTACATCTAATATAAGTTAAATGCATTTACCTGTAATATCAGTAGCTAACTTTCCATTGCAAAACCTGCCAGTAGGTTGTTTATTAACAAAGTCTCTACCATAAGGAGGGTAATTAGCTTTGAAAAGAGTAGGAAGATAATCATTATTCCCTACATCAACAGCAGAGTCACCAAATGTTATGATTGCTGGTACAAGGAGGGTACTGTCTTGTGCATAGCTACCACAAGTTAGGAACAAAGATAGAAAAAGTAAAGCATGTGTTTGTTTGCTATTCATAATCATTTTGGAGGCTTGAGAGTTTCTTCTGTGTATGATGAGTATATATTGTAACTGAAAATGACACTTATTATAGGAGGATGGAAGTTGATTAAGTTAGGCATAGACATTAAATGACCAACGTGTAGAGTGGTTACATGTGCTTAACACTCCATATATACTTTTGCTATTTCTCTCTCTCTCTCTCTGTTTTTTTTTTTTTCATTTGCATCCTTTGCCAAAATCATGCAAATTAACTTTGATTTTTTGTTAGAAACAAAATATGTAATACAGATATTCTAACTCTTAGTCAAAAGTGCTGGAGTATGTTAGTCAATTGTATTTATGTTTTTGACCGAAGAATAATTGTAGTACATGTATTTCTAGTATGATTTTAGTTTAGAATTCACAGTGTATATTTCTTTTACAATATACAACTTATATTTAAATAGTACTGTCCAAATAACAACATTAATCTTTTTTTAGCTAAATTAACAATATGAAAAGAATGGACATAATACAACTACTTTGTAATCCTCCTAATTAGAAATTTAAATGAATCAAGAATCGACAAAACAAGAGTATAGATTATGACTTTATTTGGTTTCATTTAGTAAAGTGGTGCTAGGTAGTTGAAATTGTGTGAAGGAGGTAGCATAGCTTAGCAATTAGTAGTTTGGTATAAGAATAATGAAGAGCATGTGCATGAGTTATTGTGGTTGTTGCATATACAAAACTTCGGATACTTACTAGCTCATCTTGGCGTGTGCAGAGGATGTATCTGCTCTTCTTTTTATATATACATATAAGTCAACATATTATCAATAATAACTAGATATGGATCCCCTAACACATCTTTATAAAATCAATTTATTTATTGGCATCTTAATTCAATGTGACGTGAAATATAAATATTTTTTAATCCACCGTTTTTAGAAAAATATATATAAAGATATTTAAATAATCATGACATAAGAATATAGCGTAAAATTTTACAATTAAAAAAAATTATTGTCTAATAAAAATTAGAGAATAATATTAATGCAATTTTTTTTTATAAAAGATAGTTAGATTTCTCTCAAATTTCGCATGTCTTGGGTACATCTACCTTCTTCAACTACTAAAAAATATTCAATATTTATAGATCGAACTAAAGTTCTGAAACCAGATCTTTGGACCGAACATAGGAAAATTTAAATAATACAATCACATATAAGAGAAAAGAAAAAAAAATCTAATATAAACTTAAAATGTTTCTGATTGGTATATCTTCTAATAAAAAAATAATAATAATTTGATATAAACTTAAAAGTGTTTCTGAGTAATATATAATATATTTTATAATCGTAGTTGTCTTAAACATTTTAAAAATCTAATATAATCTTAAAATTAGACTCATAATAAAAAGAAAACGCAATTTTAATAATTAAAAAAAATTATAATAAATTTTAGTTTCTATAAAATAATTTTCAACTCTTTAGTCTCTAAAATTAATATGGTTCCTAAAAAAAAATTTCTATAGAACCAAAATAGAGATTAAAAATTAATAAAAAAATTTAAAAACTAAACTCAAAAAGTTGTAAATTTGTAAAAATTAAAAATATATTTAATTAATTTTTTTTAATACTCTCACCTAATTGGAGGGTTTGTACTATTAAGGTGTTTGCACAAATTTAATATCTTGATATAA
>JBBPBT010000850.1:19052017-19072774 GCA_037974875.1 Cicer bijugum | reverse complement strand
TAAGAATGTCAATTTTTTTTAATAGTTTAATTAATATATATTATCTATAATTAACAAAAAATTAGCCGATATATACACAGATCTAATTATCATGCTACTTTTGAAGATTTATGATAATTTATTAATTAACCAATAAAAATTGACTAATGAGAATTTGTAAATAGTACCTACAATTTAATATAAGTAAATTTATAAATAATATTTACAAATTAATTAATAAGTGGTACCCACAAGTAAATTTATATAATTATACTATACACGTGAATTAAAATTTTATTTTAAATGAAAATATTATCATGCATCAGTACGTGTCGTATCACATGTGACATTTTTCAGCATAATAACAAATGAATAAAGTTGCATACAATAATAGTAATAATATGCATGAGACGGAGATAGTATATAGACAATATTTGTTTTACCAAATTAAGTAATAGGGAGGTAGTGTAGACATATAGTATAGTACTATTTACATATCACGTCGAGAAAGTATGCAAAGATAATGAAATCGTAGTCGGCAACACAAATAATGTGTATATATATTGTGAATTTTTAGCACATTACGTAAGTAGTCATATATATATATATATATAATATGTGGGGACAATATATGCAAATGTGCAGTCACTTTCAGAGCAAGCTGTGACTGTGACTATTCTGTGAGTTACAAAACTTTATAACCATCAAAAGATAGAGATAATCAATTTTCCAGAATATCATTAAACTGCTGAAGATATTATTTTACATTTTATCTAATTTATTGTGTATTATAAATATTTAGTATATTAATTAAAGCAAAAAACAACAACAACTACAAAGACTTTCCTTATTATTTTTACCTTGATAAAATCGAGAGGTCTGCGTACTGGTGAGGTGCTGCTCCACGGTGTGCCACAGGGGAGAGTATTTTTTTTATTGTATCACCTCATCATGAATTAACAAGGGTCCTCTATTATTTGAGGGCATACAGTAAAAAAATACTGTTTTTGGCTATGAAAACAAGAATTTTAATAATTCATAAAAAGTGTCTAAAGATAATATTCCAGTTAGATTTTGAACATATGTACATATATTAGCACATATGTTACATTTGCTTGATCATATTTGGCTAAAAAACTAAAGCCCTTCATTTACAATGAAATGTGTTAAATTAAGTTATACCTACAAACTTGACCCTAAAGAAAGTTATACCTGCAAACTTTAAAAATGAATATACTCCCAATATTCTTTTCCCAAAATCCACCAAATACAACCCATTTTCTTCATTAACATAATATTATTAACTTTATATACGAACATAATATATTTGAATGCTATTGCTTAAAATAACTTACTAGAAATAATTTAAATTTATTTCATGAAATAAATATTTATATCAATATTATATAAATACATTTATAAAAGTAATTTATAATATCCACATAAACTACTTTCAATTTGTTTCATTAAACACTCAATAATTTACAAATAAACATTTTTCACCAAAAAAAAAAAAAATACAAATAAACACTTGATTGAACTCCACAAAACAGTTGGCTGAACAAATATTTAATGCCCTTATTGTATTGCTTTCATTCCATCTCTCCATTTTGGAACCAAAGTAAGTTTTGCTTGATTATGCAATTCAAACAGTAAATGATATGCCGCAATTCCCGCTGCTGCTTATTAATACATCAAGAATCATATGCAATTCTATTTATGCCCTTGTGGAATCATATCATTACATTACTCAATTTAACAAGAATGCAAGCATCATTTCCTGAGCTTTTCAAAGAAACTAGGATGAAAGTTCATGTATCAAAGTTCAGTGTATAGTAAATTTCAAATGAAAATTGAGATCATTTTCTATTACACCATCAGTCCATATAGTGACTAGAATGAAAATTCAAAATTAGATAACATCTCACAGAGAACCTAACAGAATATATATATATATATACACACATTCATTCATGGTGAACACAAGAGTAGAGTAACATTTGTAGACCAAAGAACAACACAAAGTTAACCATCTGAAGGCATGAACATTAATCAACTTCTCCTGTACCTGAATATTGATAGCTATTTCTGTTTATCTTTTTCTACATCAAAATTTCATTCTTTTTGCAGGTCCTTGATCAATTATGGGATCAACAGAAGGTGCTTGCGACTCAGTTGCTTCCTGAGTTTCAGGGCCTTTCTCAGTTTCTGCTGTTGAAGGCGGAACATACCCTTCTGGAAATGGTGGTGGAGGTGGAGCTGGGGGAAGCTACAGAGGCAGGTAAATATGCACTTCTTACAATCAGCTATTTGTTTAGAGTGTTAAATGTTGTAAAATTCTAATTCGAACAATATTTAGTTTAACCTTAGTTTACATTTATCAACAAACTCAAAATCACAGCTACTTGGCATGTTGGGCAGTACCTCTCATTCCTTGTTACTCAAGGCACAGGTTTTAGTAAGCTTCTAATAATGTGCTACGTGATTGTTTGAAAAGGAAACAACGGGAAATTGTATATCAACTCACCTTGTGTTGCAAGGATGCAAGAATATGATCCACCCGCTTAAGTTCTTTTATGTCAACTGTCTCTTTACTAGCCGCCTTTGGTTCCGGCAATGTAGTATCGTTTTCAGAATCAACTGACCCAGCTAGAAGAATCACAATTCAGATAATGTGCACAAAATAAATAAAAGAAAACAAAATTGATTAAAAATTTCAACAAGAACATGGCTTACAGGCAGGCGGAACATAAGACATAACAAGAATGAAACACATGGAAAATCTGATGGCAAAGTAATACTACACTAGCAGCAGTAGCATTTCTCTGTATGCTCACAGACATTACATATGGCTTAAATGAAACATCTGATCTCAACTAAGGTTTTCTAGTAACTCCTGAACAAAAATTTAATAGCCTATCCAGCTAACCCTTTTCAATGGGCAAAAGAGGTAAGCCACAAACACTATTATTTAACTGTATAAATGCATAATGGCTCACCACAAAAAGACTGCATTTCTGTAGCTGTATATATTTTAGAAAAAAATACAATTTTTCAAACCCTGTCTAATTTATATCAAATTTCTATGCAGGGTTTAGAAAAGGTTACACCGCCGCAACCTAGGCTGCGATATCAAAGTTTTTGACGTCTCCACAATTGCAACACAAACACAATTAAAATTGCAAATAACCATGATTCTCTACCGTATCAAGAATCGCAAGTCGCAACTTAAACCCTTGTTTCTGTAACAAACATCTTATTTTTCCAAAACAGAAAGAAGAAAAAATTGAGCTAACCATATCCTATCTTCTCCAGCTTAGATGCAGCTGTAGTAAAAGCCTTTTGTATATAATACAGTGCCCTTCCCTACAAGATCAACGCGACAAACAGTATTGAACAAAACCACACCAAAAATTGAATAAACAAATTACTAAAAGCAGAACTAGTGAATCACATGAAATTTCTATTTGGATAAACAACTTAATTATGTACTTATAGCTTTTTCTTTGGACAGCATTAAGTACTTATAGCTAACATAATCGCTTATCATATAAGTACTTATGTATAAATTATTTCTATAACAAAAATAAAATAAAGCCAAACTATTTTCATCAGCTATCTTGGGAGAGTTTATCGGAATAAGATAAGAACAACTTCTGGACATGTTATAAGTTGTTTGTATAAGTTCTCTCAAATAAGACCTACTTGGATTGGTTATTGAAAACAACTTATGACAAATCGATAGTATGTTTTCAGCTTACTTTCATAAGCTCCTCCAGGATAACTTACGAAAAAATCTTATACCTTATATGAAAATAATTTGACTTGATTTTATAGAAATAGATTATAAATAAGCACTTATACCATAAGTGTTTATGCCAATATAAGTGCTAAATTAAGTTGATTACAAAACAATAAAATCTGAAAAAGAATAGTAATAGAGCAATAGAACATACAATTCTAGCAGCAAAAACACTGGATAACTGCGGAGCTTGATAAATTGAACCATCCAAAATGTAATAAGCAAGCATTGGCGTAACTTTATCAGGACTATCCCTTTTCTGCTTCCTCATAATGAAAAGGTGAGGTTCCATAACTTCACTCAACACATACTCTGTTCCCGTCATTTTCCTAAACAAAAACCCTAATCATAGTTAGAGAATCAAAATTGAGATTAATAGTGAAGAATGAGAATAATAGTTTAAAAGGAGTTACGAGAGTTGAGAGAGATCGAGAGGGTGAAGAGATCGCATTCGGAGTTGTTCGTTGTTTGAAGTCCAATCGTAGAAAGGTGATAAAGCGAAGTAATCGAAAACGAGGTTACGATCCAGTGGGTAACTGTTTAGCCATAATTGATCTCTGAAGCATATACCGGTCATGTCGGTTCCCGGTGGTTGTGCCGTTGGTACTCCTTCCATCATTCCGGCGCCCGGTGCCGCCATCTTTAATTTTGTATTATTCAATATGCAAATTCATCTTCAACATTCTCAATTTTGATCAATTTTCTTTTTTTTTTTTGTTATGAGAAAATTGGGCCGGATAAAATGGTAACCCGAACCCAACTATGGCCCAATAATTTTGAACTCATTCTCTTCTTTTCGTATCAAAGAACCAAAAACACAGTGTTCAACGTCAATGCCCAAAGAATGAAAAGAACGATTAGGTTTCATCAATTTTCAACATCAATCCAAAAATTCCCAAAAAAACAGTATCTCCCAATTCCTCACCAAACAATTCCTCAACCAAAAGGACAAGACCTAGATTTCATAAACGTTTTTCACAGTAACATTATTCACTCTCAATGGGAAAAACTCAATCCTTTATCAAACTCACTAACCCCATTCAGAATCAAACACATTCTCTTAAAACTCCAAAGCGACCACGTTTTATCTCTTAAATTCTTCAATTGGGTTAATACTCATAACCCTAATTCTCACACCCTTCAAACACATTCGTTCATCCTCCACATTCTCACCAAAAATCGAAACTTTAGAACATCACAATCAATATTCAGTAAAATCATCACTAATTCGAATCTCTTTGAGGAATTGCTTCATTCCTACCGTTTATGCAATTCTTCACCCCTTGTTTTTGATACCCTTTTCAAGACTTTTGCTCATAAAAATAAGCTAAGAAATGCAACTGATACTTTTGTTAAAATGAAGGCATATGGTTTTTTTCCATCTGTTGAATCTTGCAATGCTTTTCTTAGTTCAATGCTTTACCTTAAAAGACCTGGATTGGTTTTATCATTCTATAAGCAAATGGTTTGTGATTGTATTTCACCTAATGTTTACACTCTCAACATGGTTGTTTCTGCTTATTGTAAGTTAGGTGAATTGAATAAAGCTTATGAGGTTTTGGAGAAGATGAAGGATATGGGTTTGTGTCCTAATGTTGTTACTTTTAATGCTTTGATTTCTGGATATTGTGAAAAGGGTTTGCTTGGTTTGGCTTTAAAGGTTAAAACTTCGACGATGGGAAATAATGGGGTGTGTCCAAATGTTGTTACTTTTAACACTCTTATTAATGGGTTTTGTAAAGAGGGGAAAATGCATGAAGCTAACAGGGTTTTTAGTGAGATGAAGTTGGCTAATGTGGCTCCTAATGTTGTTACTTATAATACTTTGATTAATGGGTTTGGTCAAGTTGGTAATAGTGAAATGGGGATTAGGGTTTTTGAGGAGATGGAGAGGAATAAAGTGAAGGCTGATATTTTGACTTATAATGGATTGATTTTGGGATTTTGTAAAGAAGGGAAGACTAAGAAAGCTGCTTATTTGGTTAAGGAGCTTGATAAGCAAAATTTGGTACCAAATGCATCAACTTTTTCGGCTCTTATTTTAGGTCAGTGTGTGAGAAACAATTCGGAACGTGCTTTTCTTGTTTATAGAACCATGGTGAGGAGTGGTTATAGTCCAAATGAGAATACTTTTAGGTTGTTGGTATCTGCTTTCTGTAAGAATGAAGACTTTGATGGAGCTGTGCAAGTCTTGAGGGACATGTTGGACAGATTCATGGCTCTTGATTCTTGTATTTTGTCTGAGGTTTGTAGTGGACTTTGTAGGTGTGGGAGAAAACAGTTGGCATTGATGCTGTGTAGTGAAATTGAAGCCAAGCGTTTATTGCCACAAGGTTTTGACAAAGAAAAAATAGTCATCAATAGTATAGATAATGAGACAAGTAATTGAACTTGTTAGTTAGGTTGCTTTTTGCTTATGTGCTGTATGATTTTTGAAGCTGTCAATTACATGCTTCAATGTAAAGAATGTTTCATTAAATAAATCAACCACAAAAGATACATATACTTTGAGATCGAGCTGTTGTATATGTTACATGCTACTCCATTTTTCATTATCATGATATAGTTATAAGTTATATAATAAGCGTTCGGTTGGAATTGCGGCAGAATTTATCGCGTCCTGATGTATTCCTACTGAAAAATTGTCGAAAGCTACAAAATGTAGATTTTCCATTGACATGTGGTTGGTTGGTGTGATGCAAATGGAAAAACAAATAGACACTAAATCAACTGGCAGCCCTCCAACTCAAAGGGTGGCAAGTGCGAGCTATATAGTACAAAATAGTTTACTATTATTTTACATTAAGTTTTCTTTATCCAACCAATAGAGAGGAAAGCACAAAACTATCCTGTAAGATTAAAATAGAAACTGATAATGTGTGTATGTTAATTGTTTAATCATAAGAGGGTTCTGCCATTTATCAGTCTTCGCTACCAAGATCTCCCCATCTTACATTGTGCCTTGCAGCAAGGTAGTGTGCTCCAACTGGTCCTCTGCTACCATAAGGATAGAGCTCTGGAGCAATCTTCTTGTTTTCAATTTCTTTTAGCAATGGAGTGAATAGTGCCCAAGCTGCATCAAGTTCATCGCTTCTGATGAACAGCCTTCGTTCGCCTTCAATAGCATCTAAGAGTAACCTCTCATATGCATCTGGTATTTCTCTTGGATACCTTCACACAAATTGAAAGTCAAAAAATTATTTAACACCCTCATGCTTGCTTCCACTGAATTAACTAGATTACCGAGTTAACCTTCACAATTAAACTTAGATTAATTTAGCAATAATGTTCGATTCAAAACTTTTACTGTTGAATTCAATTCAGCCAACTCCATGAAGAACATATCTAGAAGGTTTTATACCTTGCTCGGTAAAGCAAATTCAGGTCACTTCTGTCTAATCTCATTCCCAGACCAGGAACTTTGTTGTTGATCTTCAAATATATAGCTTCATCAGGTTGTACACGAAGTACAAGCTCGTTTGTCGCTTTGTCTAGATCAGTTCCAAAGTTTCGCTTGTACAAGTTACCCGGGACGTGTCTGAATTGTACTCTGATTTCTGCACTGATACATTTTTTATGCATGGAGTATTTTGTAATCATGATTCCAAAGAATGCAAATCTAATACAAGAAGTCCCAGATTTCCTAAAGAAAGATGAAATATTCCATACCGTTTAGTATGAAGAGCCTTGCCAGCTTTCATGAGAAAAGGAACCCCGTCCCATCTGGCGTTGTTGATAAAAAGAGCTGCTGCAGCAAATGTCGGAGTAAGACTACCCTTTGGAACAGTTGGATCATCTGTATAAGCAGAATATGATTTACCACCCTTGCTGTGACCCTTATATTGACCAACTACAACATCTTCAAGCTGTATTGGTCTCATTGATCTCAGAACCTTTACCTGAACACAAATATGATGGCTGAAACCTTCATTAAGATTATAGGATATTTAGGGTAACTAATTGAAAATAAAATATTATAGGTAAGGTGTACTATATTTTCGAATTTGGGCCATATCTAACTCAACCCCAAAAACAAGATTGAGGATTGGTCAGAACAAGGACTAACTTGGTCATTGCTCTAGGTGATATGAGATCTCAACACACCCCATCATGTCTAAGACTGGGCATCTAAAGTGTGGTTAAATACGGGTGGCCCAATAATATTGATCGAAACACTAAAGATTTCCAGAAGAGATATACCTTTTCATTTCTGATGTCCTCTGCATCCAAGCTGACTGGCGGTTCCATTGCAAACAGTGCTAGTATTTGAAGAAGGTGATTTTGCATTATATCACGAATGATTCCATAGTTATCAAAATAGCTATAAAAAAAGCAAGATTACAGCCTGATTAGTTTGTGAGTTACCATTTCACTGTAACATCATGAAACATATATGACAACATGACTCACCCTCCTCTTCCTTCTGTTCCAAAATCTTCAGAAAATATTAGTTGCACATTGCGAATGTGATTCCGGGACCATAGAGGCTCAAAAAGCAGATTCGAAAAACGAAGCACAGAGAGATTCTCCACAAGCTCCTTACCTAAGTAATGGTCAATCCTAGATAGTAATCAAACTTCAGTAATTCCAAACTTTCTTCTTTAGCTTGTTATGAAGAAAAAAAATGAAAACAAAAAAAAATGAAAGCAAAATAAAATGAACCTGAATATTTGTTCTTCGGTGAGGTACTGCTTCAAACATCTTGTTAGCTCACTAGATGATTCTGAATCACGGCCGAATGGCTTTTCGACAATAACTCTTGTCCAGCCATTTTTTGAAGAAGCTTTGAGGCTAGCACATCTCACCACATCCACAAATATGTTTGGAGGTATTGACAAATAAAACAACCTGTTTGAAATTCTTCCACCCTAGAAGAGACCATTACCAAAATGTAACAAAATATGTATCTCAATGCTAAGGCATACACCTGCCATTAAAAAAAATGCCTTTCTTTGGTTGATTATAGAACCCTTTTTTGTAACAGCAAGTTTTGATTTACATATTATCATTTGTTCTACAAGCTTTTCACCTTATTCAGAAAGATCTACATATTCCAGCACTTTTTGAAGGAATATTAAATCCAGGGACTACTCTGAGAAAGCAATTATTGTTTAGCGTCAAATTTGTGAGTTAAATAGCGTATAAGATCAGATATGGTTTTTTTCTACCATTACCTCTTTCTCTTTCAGTTTGCAATCCAAATCTCGAAAGTTGTCCTCAGAATTGTACAGACCAGAATGGTAAAAGCATCTTTTCAAGAATTGATCCATTTTATCTTCACAGTTTTCCCTACAACTCAAAAAAACTCATCGGTATAAGGGAAAAGTAAGAAAAGAGGTTTTACATTATGCTGCCACAATAACATAAAAAATGAAAATTGATACCAATGAGTCTTAGTGATGACTTAAGAAAAAGGTGAAAGAAGTTTCTTAAATATTTGCCAGTTAACTATTGATTTTTCAAACCTCATACTTTTTTCTCTCTACAATCATGAATATAAGACATTTTTAGCAAGTTTTGTACCAATACTTACATACCAAATATCATTGCTACTATAAAATTTACCTCTTGTCAATTCTGCATGTTAAAGTCCGGCTAATCATGTTCCTTAACTCTTCATCGGTCATTTTGCTCCGAGAGTATCCAAACACAATAAAATTCTGCATAAAGATAACAACTATAGAACCTCAAACATAATGTTCCAAACATTTAAATCATCTACAAACAACTCATTTAGCTAATGTTCAAGCTTCTGAATGAAAAACTATATACTAAATTAATACATACCTCAGGTAGCCAATTTTCATAAAAAAGAGCAAAGAGTGCTGGAAAAATCTTTTTTTTGGCAAGGTCTCCTGAAGCTCCAACAACAGTTATACTAAGGTTGGATCCTTTGCATTCAGAATCTGACAAGGAAAATGATCCTTCAACTTGTTGAAGTTGGCCATCTTCTTTGGCCAATGAACTTCCAGCAAAACCTGCATAAATATGTGAATTATATGATATATGACTTTAGCTAAACATTTTATTGTTTTGCTGAAACTACACAATAGGGACAATGTGACATCAACTAGAAACATAATGTTGTTAGTTTTTTATACAAGGTGAATATGATCTACCAGTTAAAGTGGCTAATTGACAAGGATAAAAGAACCCTAAGAAGCCACTAATTCTAACTCTACTAGCAAGTTGCAACAAAATTGCCATAACATTTTTTTGGGTACTATCAAGCATCCAAATCCAAGATCTCCTCCAATATTAATTCATTTAATATGCATGAATCGGAGATCAAACCTAAGATCACAAGCTCAAAGATGTGATCCCATTTCACTGACAACATAAAGGTTGTTGAGATCTCTATTACCACATGGCAACTACAATTGCAACACGATCAGAACGGCAATTTAAAACCATAGTCACAAACAAGTTGGCTGTTGAAGGCATATAAATAATAATAAAAGCTAATATCACACTCACCACAAAGCCAATGCATTGAAAAAAGAGTAAATCAAAGGGCAACAGGGGAGCATCGATTGCCACATCAAGTAACAAGGTATACACACAACACAATCATTTTAATCAAGATAAATTCAACCTTCACAATATCAACAACAACATAAAAAGGAAAAAAAAGAGAGAAAATCATAAAAAGAAATATATAATATAATGTATATAGAAATAAAAGACACACCATCATGAGAAGAAACAGCATTTAGGGGATGCCCATTTGAGGATTTGAGCTGAAAATGTTGTCTTCTACCCTTGTTTCCATGGTGACTAATGCAAGAAAGCCATAAAGTGGAGCAAGTGAATTTAGTGCAAAGTTGTGGTTCATTCTTAAATGCATAGGATGTAACAATGGTTGAATAAGAACCTATAACACTTGCCATGCTAATTCTGTCTGAAGAATTCACAACAGAACCATGTGAACTTGATTGAGGAACAACAAAGTAATAAAAATCTAAGACCAGAAACAAGAGTTTAGGCATTTAGTTTATATAGTTAATCATTGAAAAAAAAATATTTATAAAAAATGGATAAATGTTTATGAAGGTGACACTATACCAAAATTGCCCTTTGAGTTAGGTAAACGGTCAAATCAAATGAAAACAAATGAAGGGTTAATTTGTAATTTGTAAACACATGACAAAATTATCTTGAACGAGAGGCCCGTGTTTTTTCTTTGATATATTTCTTCTGCATTTTCTTTTTTGACACCAAATGTATAAAATAATAGTGAGTTGACTCATCAGTCATAATTTGATATGAGGTATGTATTTAGAATTTACCATTATTCAATGAGTAAACTAAATAGACCACTAAAAAAATTAAACTATAGGAAAGATTAAGACAATCATTTTTATAACTTGATTTACCAGTAACAATAAATCCCTACTATATTACTTCAAGATGGCTATGGATTTCCACAAATATGATTTTTTGCTGACTTGGTGGGGGCATTTTCTAAAAACCCAAAATTCTAATCAATGTAATTGTTATGCTTCAAGGTGAAAGATAACAATGGCAATTGCAAGTGATCATAGAAAAGTGTTAAAAAATTATCAAGTTTAAAATTTATCATGATTTCTGTCCGGTGAACATTAATCAAAGTTAAAAATAACTATTAATCAGACTGGATGGATGACAATAATATTTTCCTTTTAGTTATAGAAATAATAGAATAGAAAATTCCAACTGTTATGAAAGTCAGAAGGAGCCTTTATTGCATCTTGAATTCTTGCCTGCACTTTGTAGATTTGATGCACTAGTTTCTCTAATATTACCTCCTCTTCTAATTTTCTTACTCTCTTTTGGTGCAACAGAGTGTGAAGTATTTTGTTGCACTACTCAACATCTGTTTTTTTTTTATTTTCATTTAGCAGGAACTACCAAAGACATAAAGTGGTGAAAATCCAACTAGCGAGCAAATTCTGAACCATGAAGAAATTGTTAATTGAAGTTTGTGCCTCATATAAAAGCATAAACTTTGATTCGTAATGATCTTTTTTATCTCATAACACTGAATTGAACTTCCGTGATTCGTAATGATCTTTATCGTCAATGCAATTGTATTTCCACAATTCAGTCAAACAGACACAATCAGCGTCATGGCAGGACTGATAGTATTTGATATTTGATTTGTTACGACAATGGTTCATCGATTCATAATTATTGCTTTTGCGCACATCTCATTAGATTCAGCTTGGATAACCATTGACAGAATAAATTAATTCGGAACTTTAATCTTCATCACCTCTTGTTTTCGAGAATTTCTCAAGTACATCATTACACAAATTCAATATCAAAAAGAAATGCAAAAACAAACAAAACAAATTGGTATCCAAAACAGATTCTGTTTGTTCAAAATAATTGAAAAAAGGACATCATTGTTTCATGAGGTAGTGCAATGTAGATAACAGGAAAACCAGAGTCTTAAAGATATCACAACAAATATTCAACCACATATAACACATTCTCATGGATATCAACAATCCAGCACAGATAAGAGGTGCTTCCTTCAATATCGTATAACAGATCAATCAATGTACATCATTGCATATGTTGAATTTCAAGCATGTTAGAATGCCAAACCATTTTACCCCATGAAAAAAACAGGATTCACTGACTGATTCCCGGACTTGAGAGCTCTTCAATGTTCATCAGAATCTTCTTTATTACTATCATCAACAAACCTAATACTCATTCTCTGTATGATAATTTTTCACGAAGATTCTTGCAGCCTGTACATTGTGATTTCCTGCTGCTTGAAATATCGCCTATCCTCTTCATCGACCAACACAAGATTCAAAAAGTACTTCACACTGAATTTGTTATTAATGTTGTGATGAGTCGGTGTCAGCTCATAAGGACTGAGGAACAGTCTGATTGGGATTGACTCGCCTGTAAAAGCAATCAAGCATTACTCATTGAATTTATGGGCACAAATGTTGTCTTTGAGAAATTGGTTTGCTAATTGCAAAACAATATAAGCAGAACATATATTTTGTTTGATCCATGTAATAAAAAATTTGACCAATATTTTAGTTATCTACCAATCACTCAAAACTAACTTCCTTTTTTATCTAGCTTTGGGACCAACTATATGTGGCAAATAATTTTAGCCTTGACTAATTTGGCTTTGTTAATTGCAAACTTGAGTTGTTACACAACTTTTCATCTTACTATGTTTACTCATCTGATTTCAAGGTTAACCTACCTCTGACTGGAGCACCATCCATCAACTCAAATTTAGCCAATGTTTCCGTCTCAACATGGGTGTTGGTCCCTGATCCTGTTGACTCTCGGCGTCTAATCTCAAGATCCATATTTTTTATCTTGATTCTGACAAGTAAAAAGTATATCTTGCCAATGATAACATCTTTCAGATGATACCTAAAAAGTTGAAATTCCCGATAAGTATTTACAAGTCTCCTGTCCTTTCACATATAAATAAATAATTTGATGAGGAACAATATTCTCTTCAAATATAAGGCCTGTACAGCATTAGAGTTTGACAAAAATATATTTGGTGCACATACCTGCCTAATTATTACCTAGGATTGTTGGTAGTAAAAATACCATAGGATCAAGTTGATAGTAAAAATAAAAGACAATTAAAAGAAGACAACTCCAGTCAAATGGTCAATACTCAACTTACTTGCTTTTGTTGTATTCAAATTCAATGTGCAGACAATCTTCTATTCCAACCTCCATCTGTGAATGGTATAACATATTGCTAAATACATAAATGAAGAATTAAAAGCAGCTAATAACAAAGATATGAATTCGTAAGAAAACAAAGATATGAAGAAAAGCACCAGGAAATCACATGTGCCTGTAGATGCTTTTTCAATGAGTAATTGACAGGAAATGATTGATGACACAATTTTACCATTTCATTGCTACAGGGCCATTATCGTGTCTTTAATAAATGGAAATTAGTAGCATCTATCGTTATTACTATCATGGCATGATGGAAATGAATTTTTGCTAGACAGCATTGAAACTCCATTAACTAGTTATTAAGCTCACCTTAATGCTGTTATTAATCTGCGGAAGTGGAGAATAGTTGCGAACCTGACCAATGGATAAAAATAAAATTTATATCTAAGTGATGAAATAGAATAAAATACCCTATCATGTAATTAACATATACAGATATATACAAGTATTTTCGTAGATTGACCCATCAGAGTTCACTTGTAGACTCATAAGAGTTTATTTAGTACAAACCTACACATAATTTAATAACCGTGTACGTAGTAAGATGAATGATACATAATTTAATACCACATGTTGAGATGGATAAAACATGACTTAATCCTGTGTACTAAGATGAATGAATGACATGACACATAATTTAATAGTATGTAGTTAGATGACTAGACCGGACTACAAAGAACATAACAAGTTCAAAATCGATGGAAAAATTAACAAATCACAAAGTTCAAAAGGACGATGGGCTAGGCTACACGCTTTGGAGCTGGATTAAGCTCGATTGAGATAGGTTTCAGCTTATATAGTCGGGTTCAATTATTTCGTTGGCCTGTTGGGTTTATTGTAAACTTATGACTTGTGAGAGTTTGTGTTTTCTAGTTTGTGAATTCAATCATGTTGGGAGCTAGGGGATTGAGACCCGATCTTGTATCCTTCAGCTCCATTGCAGATGATGGGTTCACATTGAGAGATTAGATGCATCTATGGTTTGTGTCCTGGAAGTTCAGGCTTTGTGCACTATTAAGCCTGTATCGATGAGCTGATGCATTTAGAGTTTTTCTTTAATACACCAAACTACTGTCATTATCAAAAGAATAATGCTAGCAACACACATTTTAACGCACTCTCTTTGATTGGTTAAAATACACATGGATCCCACTAAATTTATGTGGGACCCATATGTTTTGGTGAGACCTATGTAAATTTTAACCAATCAAACAAAGTGTGTTAGAAAGTGTGTGTTAACGAGTGTGTTGCTAGCAATCCTCTTACCAAAATGTTTTGTGGAAATAACCATTATGTTCGAGACACATTCAACTGACTACAAGCTAAACTCTATACAAGTCTACCTGAGTTTACACAGGAGTGACATTGTAAGTGAGTTAACTCAATTTTGATTTATAAACTTGAATCGGTCCTTGAGTTAACTAGACAGTTTAACAATCATGAGTGAAAGTATAGGAGTATCAATTGGAAGCATATTACAGGTGTAACATGACCATATACACTTTTTGGGTGTAGGGACCGGGACACAACACTCATGTAAAAGTACTCTTCAATTTTCACAGCTACATCAACATAACATTATCCCCAAAATGCAATAATTAGATAAAAATAACGTTCAACTTGATATCTCAGACCATAATCACAAATTTTCTTTGACTGATAAAGAACATACCACAAAATCCTGGTACTCAACTATGCTTCCTGCATAACCACGATTAATGGTCACTTTCAAGACATACCTGGAAATTGCAAATGCACAGAAACATCACATTATATCATATTCAAGTTCCTCATCCTATTATTTGCACAACAAATAATAAATGAAAACTACAAAAGCACATGAAGAAAACTTTAACAGAGACACATGCTTCTTCCAAGATTTGATACCTAAGCCTCACATTCACCCCATTGTATGTCTCATATGGCATTTCAACAGTAGAGAATTCAAATGGATATGTTTTCCTTTCATAGATTTCTCCAGGGACATCTAGTTCTCTTACTGCAAAAGACAGCAAAATGATAATGTAGTTCTCAGCTGTAAGTAATTCACCATTAAATGAAAGGCTAACTACAACTGTGTAGAATATGGAAGTGACAGAATACTCAATTACCAAGGGAAGTAAAATCATAAAAATTCCCTCTGTCAAAATACATCTCTGCACAGTGAAAAGAAATTCAAAATGAATTATATATCAGTAATACAGTAAGAAGTGATGAAAATCATAAACGAGAAAAATTTCAAAGCAAAAGTGGGATGACAACTGCATATTTAATACAAGTGATGAATGGAAAATCTATTTACTTTCCGGGTAGTTACCAAAAGAATAATTTAACAATTCAGATACAGATACAGATCATCAAGGAAGAGAGGGGGTGGGGGAGTCAAAGAAAACATTTTCTTATACTGTTTTGACAAAACTGAAATGGAAGTCACAGTAGGGAACCTATCTTTCTCGTATCTATACAAAGTAATTTGTAATTAGGACTGCAAGCTTTTAGAATAATAGTTTGATGATGTTTTCCAGAGATGTGGATCATTTTATGCTTTATCCTGAGTCAAATGAACTAAGCAGAAAAGCAATAATCCAGCTGACCATCGCCATCACACTTGACAAATATATAAAAGTAGAGAATCAAGTTGGAATATCTTGCCTAAATAGTAATTTTAAAAAGAGAACTATGAATAAATAGCTTGAAGCAGCATATATACTCAATGAAAAAACACAGAACAAATTGAAAAGTGGAAGGATTACTCAAGTACAAACCTATCTGTCCAAGGAGCTCAACTTTTATGCCATTGTGATCAATCTTCTTCCCTTGCATTGGTTCTATTGTAATCTAAAGATGGCAGCAAATACAAAAATAGTCAACGCAGGAAGGCTCACTGGACAATATACCAAAATTAATTGCAACAATAACATGAGTTTAAGCTTATGTTTGGAATCACAGTGAGTTTGACAAAATAACGGTGGCACCATGATTTTGCCAAACTAACCTCTAATCCAAACATGCACCAAGATAAACTCAATGAAATATTAGACAACTAAATACCTTTCCAGCAATGTTTTCTTGACTGTGAAAAAGTGGGACTGTAACTGTTTGACCATTTTCTTTTTTAAATGGAACCTTGAAAACGAAAAAAAGAATGTCAACCAAAACGGTCATATACATGTCACTACAATTATTACTAGTGAAAGATTCCAAATATTAATAGAGCAAAGATAAATAGCAAACTATGTTAAAACTTCCCTCACTTGCGAGTTAAAAGTGAGGACAAAATGAAATAAGAAATTCTGAACAATATTAAATGAGGAAGATTGTAAGCAACGTGATATTTATATTTTATATACAGGATGAATACAATGCAACAAGAAGAGAAATTGCAGTAGTCATAACTTTCTAAAGGTGCAACCAATCTCTAAGGGACATTAGCTTGAAATAATAAGGGCCTGTTTGGTCTGAGAAAAACATTTTATGTTTTTATTTCTTATCTTATCTTCATATTTAATACAATATTTTACCCTTGTTTACACTTTGTTTCAAGTATCAAATATTTGTACAGAAAACAATTAAAACAAACAGTTTTTTAATTAAGGAAAAAATAGAAAACGAAAACATAATAAAACACCGATCAAAATAGAAGGAAATAGGTTTGAATAATGATAGAACATAAAACTTAAATAGAAGAAAATAAGATTAAATCACACCAAATTACAGTAACACAGTTGTTGTCCCAGAGATTATGAGGACTTGTTTGATTACTGTGTTTTGAAACTATTATTCGTTTTCAAAAATTTATGAAGTAACAAAGTTGATTGTTTACCTTGTTTTGTTAAACTGTTTTTTTTTTTAATTTAAAGGTCAACGGATTGTTTGCTATGGAAGTTAAATGACCAACTTGAAAAAACATAAAGGATTATTCCGGTATAGTAAAATAACTTAAAAGTTATTCTGAATAACATGAAGGATTATTCAGGATAAATTTTGCCTTATATTAATAAATAACTGCAAAAGTTATTTTCTTATCCTGACTACCTCATAATTGTCACTTCCTAACAAATGCCACTGTCACTAATTATTTCCTAACCATAATTGCCAACAAGTAGTAACTCCTATTATTTACTACACTTTCCATCAGATTCCATCAAAACATAACTTTTTTTTTGAAACTAAACATACCTTAAGATATGGATAGAATTAAGATGGTAATGTTTTCTTTGTACAATTTCATTCTATTGTTGTGTGTATGGACAACAAGACTAATGAATCATCCCTTTGGAGACCATAAAAGACTTGAATAAGGCAAGAAAATACTCCTTGGCATTATTACTTCTAAAAATGTTAATCAAGCAACCAAATTGAGTAACAATTTCTCAGTATAAATTCAAAACAAAAAATCCAACAATTCAAACCAATCTTTCATTAGTAAATCCAAGTACATTTTAAGAAGCCAACAAAGAAAGTTACGACAAGTATGAATACTTTCTTGGAAAACCCTGCAAGAAGTATCACGACCACCCGTCCCATGTCTCCTTTCTTGATGACAAAATTTTGTTAAGGAAGTAGTGGTTAATTAGACTTGGGAGGTTCATCAGTCCAAGATATTCAAAGTAAATGGTTAATTAGTTCCTCCGTAGTAGGAATGTTGAGATTGGTTAGAACTTGATTTCTGAGGTTTTCAAAATTCTGATGTAGACTATGAAGAACAAAAACCATGTACATTTGATCTATCTAATCTATCACCTTTTGAGGAACACTATCCATTAGAATCATCTTCATTTGCTGAATAGTTGACTCAGCTTTGTTCAAATAGGAAATTAAATCATGATCTCCCATTCCAAGAGTTGCCAAATTGTGGAGACAATCATAGAGATTCTGAATGTCATTAACATAAGCATTCTTAACCTTCTTTCAAATCTCATTACAAGGCATATATGAGTGAAAGTGAACTAGAAGCGGTGGGTCAATTGATTGGCGAAGCAAGGATGCTAATTGACAGTCAGTATTTTCCCATTCATCTTTTAATGAATCATCTACTCTCTCAACTTGGGTTGTTAAATGATCATAATGCCCCTGATCACGAAACCATATTTCAAGGTAATTTTTGCCATTAAAATTTTCAGAGGTAATAGATGGAGTTATTGAAAAGGCAAATAAAATGGGACCTTTCTGATTCTTATCAGATCTTTCAAATGATGCCGTAAGGTAGAAATGAAGACTGAAACAGTATACTTCTAGGAGCAAACTACAGTGGAGTCTAGGCAATTAGACTGATTGCTCAAACTAGGAAGAAAATATGATAAGAGACTAAAATTAGGCACACAAAATATTGATGAATATTCTGGTGGAGGCGCAATGAGGTTCTGACATTGGGAGGGCGGCGTGTGGCTTTCACAAGCAGGTTTAAACAGAAAACAATTGACACGTAGAGGCGCTGGCAAGGTCTCTAGTCACAAAACTTTGGGAAACAGCTGGAGAAGGAGAGGCGCACTTGATAGGGCTTTTTGAACAAAAAAAAAATACTTGCCAGCGGCAGACTGTGACCGTAAAAAGAACTGATGGCGGCCGGAGAGACAAAACAGCCAAGACTTACTGTGACAGAACAAATTCAGAGCTAAGTTCAACAAAGTAAAGAACACAGACAAGATCGGGATCAAACCCACGTTGCTAGAGTAAAGAACACAGCAGACATTTTATAATTTATACAAAATACAAAATGAGTACAATTGAGAAAGAGAAACTATAGCAATTGTAATTTACAAAGATAAATGAATCTGAATATGTAATGAAATCTATGATACGATGAATTCAAATTCTGCTTCAAAAGTGGAAGACGGACATTAATATATTATATTCTATTTCCAACACTCCCTAAACTCTCACTGACATCAACCTCAACAACAATACAAAACTCAATTGCCACAATTTGATCTACACTACAATTTCATGATTGAAACAAAAATAAAAGGTGACTCACCTGCTTACGGTTTTTCCCATCGTTAAATGTGATCAGAACATTACATGCAGGCTTGAAAGCTCCAAGAAGATAATTCTATGTTTTTGGTTCCCAAAAAAGGTAAATAAATGTAAAATGTCACAACCACAACCAAATCAAGTGAATCAAGGTTAGAATCGATGACAGAAAAGTACAGAACCAAAACAAGAACACTAAATTAAATAAAACTCACCATGCTGTTCACAATTCAGTCTTCTAGTTCTACTATCTACCTCAGAACACACACAATCACCTGTTGAAGACACAAATTTCTCTATATAAATAACATTAAGGTTTCTAATATCATACTAAAAATCCAAAATCCACAGATCTTAAACAGTTCAATCCCAAAATATACAAATCAAGATCACTTATAATATCCAATTTTCTCTAAACTATCGAAGATAATGATTATCCCCTTCCAAACCCTAGAAAGAAAAAAAAAATCGAAACGAAATAGGAGCGATACCGTGTGACGCGCGATCACGACGATAATGGTGATCAATGAAAGGAAAGAGTAGTGGGATTGAGATGCTTAGCGACGTCGTTTGATGTGATGAAAAATGAATGGATGAAACGCATAATTTGAAATGAATCTAAAGCTCAGTTAGCCCTAACAACTCAGTAACACGTCGGAGGAAGAAGGAGTAGCTGTCGCTTCTTCTCTTTCCGCTGAATTTCCAATGCTTAAACGCCTTGTCGTTTAACGGATGTGTGGAGTGCTTTTCTTTTTTTATTTTCCAAATTGTTTTGTTACTTCTTTCAATTGATTTCTTACAGGGTTATGATGTAATTATATATTATTTAAATTGAATTGGGTAGTTCAATTTTTACTCATAAAATTATATATAATCACCTATCAACTAAAATTACACATATTTTTATGAATGTGTAAGTTAATAGTTTATACATTCTAGTTTTAGACCTGCTTAATAAAGTGGATATTTATGTAATTTATATTTTATAAATTAGATTTTCTAATTTATTGTTTTTTCTTAACAGATTTTCTAAATTATTATTATTATCTTTTAGCAATTAATATTTGTTTTTCTCTTAATTTTCTCATGATTAATATTTCTATTTTTAAAATCAATTACAGTACGGAACATTCATTAAATAATTTTTTTTTATGGAGTGCTTTAATTTAACATAGAAAGTAGTATTACATCTAATAATCTTTTTCTAATATTTTTAATGAGGAGAAAACATTAATTGTTAAGAGATGAATAAATTTTAAGTTTTAAATTAAAAAAATGTT
>JBBPBT010000850.1:19020984-19033109 GCA_037974875.1 Cicer bijugum | reverse complement strand
TATGACTTTATACATATCTTTAATTCTATTTTATAATAATACATTTCAATATGTTAAAAAATTATAAAAAAGATTAATATGCATAAATTACTGAAAGTTGAATATTAAAAAAAAAATTAATATAAGAATTATACTAATAAAAAATATCATTTACATTTATTTAAATTGACCGCTTGATAAAAATTTATTATGTAATATATAATATGACATTTTTAATTAAATTAACTTATTTTTTTTAAAAAAATTGATCTTATCCATTTAAAAGAAAAGTCCGACTTAACCTAACATAAGTTATGTCATAGACCTTTGTGGATTGATATGACAAATTCTTATCTTTAATGTGAAACAACTCATATGAATTTTTTTTTTATGATAACATATGGGTTGGCTTCTGAGTAATAACGGGCCAATATAACTTTTTTTGTTTGTTTTATATAAAGAGGATAAAGCCTGCGAGAAATTACAAAAGCAAATGAATATTATGAGGTATGTATTAGCTTGAAATGTGATGAAGAAAGAGTCTATTGAGATCTCTAAGAGGGGACTCCATAGTACATAAGTAAAATAATTTAATGAAAAACTAAAATTTACTAGTCAATCCGCTGATTGATTTCTGAACTTGTTAATCCATTAGTTGATAAATTCGCTCCATTTATATTGCAATTTTTTGTAATTGTGTCAACAAGATTCTTTAAACTACTTGCCATTTGACCACGTGTCACATCCTGACGACTAGTGATATCCATACCTATGTACCATCATAAAATATATCTCAATATCAGTTCAGGGATATATTACATGTTTTTTTTTTTAGGTAGTTTTAATATGAATTCATATATCTTTTGTTTTGTCTATAATAAACTTTTTTTATTATAAAATATATTCGTTCATTTAAATTGATAAAAATGACATCGTTTCGATAATAATATAATTTAAAGTTGATAATATAAAATAATAAATATGTGAATAAATTTATAATATTTAAGTTAATAGTAAAAAACGACAACGAGATAAATATTTAAAATCCACAAGAAACTTTGATACTACTACATCTCTATCAAAAATTTTAAAATATTATTTATATGAATTATCATATTGTATATCCAATATTTAGTTAATTTTATATAAATAGATGACTTAGTATTCACATTTAAATTACAACACTATATCCCTAAGAGTTTCTATTTTATTATTTTTAACTTTAATATTATTGTTTGTTTCATATTTACAAATCGAAATCGATGTATATATTTTAATACTTAAAGATTCAATATGTGAAAGAAAAAAATTTAAAGCACTAACCTAATACAATTAAATAATTTAAAATTTGAATTAGTATAATTTATTTAAATATTACTTAAAAAAATCCACGTGGTTCATATAAAAATCCCCGTCTCTCCTGCCATTAAAACCATAACAAATTTAAGCTTAATTAATCACGTGTTAGTAAAAAAAGAAAGAAAATTGTATCTTAGAAGAATGAGTGTGATAAAAATATCCACGCGAAGAAACTAGCGAGTGTAACAAAACACAGCATGCAAGAGTCACACAATTGGAACGTGACAAACACGTAGGACTAGAAGCGGTGAAAACAAAAACATTAAAAAATGCTAAAACAAAAAGACATGATTTTTGTTGGATATTTGGTGAAAGGATTCAAACGTGTGGTAACGATGAAATCACTTACCCTTTGCCATTGCCATTGCCTTGTCCTTCGCCAAAGTGAGACTTGGTCACTGCATTTTTTCTCCAATCATATCTTATGCCATCTTATACTCTTTTCATTTGAACACTTCATTCATCACATTATTTGCTTATACTAGATATTCTGTATACAAAGATTGAGTTTTCCACATTATTTGCTTCTGTGGGTCCCTTACTATACTATCCTCAATCTTTTTTCTTTAACATCTTACTTTAATTCCTCTTTTTTTCTTTTTTGTACTAATTAATATTCCTAGAGTTTTGCCTCCTTCTATTCTATCATTGCTCTCTTTAACTAATTTCATTTGGGTTCTTGTGATGACTTTCTTCTTGTTTGGCTATTATTAGTTAATTTTCAGCTAAAAAGATTGATTTTTGACAAATGGGGTGTCTTTGAATCTTTCTCATTTTACATGTGTTCCTCCTCCTTGTTGATAATGTACAATCACAAATTTTGTTTCTTGGAAGCTGGTTAATGTTGAATATGTGTTGCCTCATGAATTGCTTCTTGAATATTAATTGATTTATTTTTAAAGGAATTCATTCATGGCTAATTAGAAACTTGTTTCTCTCATGAAGATTTGAAGTATTGCCAATTTTGTGTGAAAGGAATGGAAAATATGTTTGCAAAAGATAGCAAGTTTTTTGTGAGTGGATAGAGTGTGGAAAAGGGAGTAATTATTATGAAGGGAGCAATTGATGAAGGAAAAGAGATAAGTCCAATGTTTCCAAGGTTGCATGTTAAAGATGCTGAGAAAGGAGGTCCAAAAGCACCTCCAAGGAATAAAATGGCTCTCTATGAACAATTCAGCATACCTTCATCAGGACATGGATCAGGAGGATCCTTGTTTTCCCTCCCTCTAAGAAATTGCGCACTTCCCACAACATCAACACATGTAAGAGTTTTTTAAATTTTACCTTTTTATGTGACTCTTCTTTCACTTATTTTCATAGATAGAATGCAACTCACTTTGTTTTGCCAACACTTTCCATTTGATAAGCTAACGAGAGTTTGTTTGTATTTGATTATTTGAGTTTATCTACTCGAGTAGGCACTTGCGAGACTGTTTGAGATAGTAAATGGAAACAGTTTATGATATGTCCATAGTTTCTTCTAAACAACTTATAGCTTATATAAAAAGAGTTTGACTTACTTTATGTTATCTTTTGTTACTAAAGTACCGTAGACCTAAGTACTTATGTGATAGGTGTTTATGCTATAAGCACTTAATTAAGTTATTTATTCAAACAAGACTCGGAATTAGTATACTTTTGGTCGGAGTTTTAAGTTTGATAGGTATTAAGTTGCATGGAATTACATTGTCACTAGAAGAACATACTTATCTTTTTTATGTATGTTGGTATAGTAAACTCATATTTTTGTCTTAACCCTTTGGATTCCCTGGGAAAGGGGGCCTTCGTAATCCGGAGATAAGCCGAGAGGTAAGTAAAGTTTAGCCGAGGAGATTGGTCAGAAAATAAGTAAAGTTTAGTAAAAAATTATTTATGTTAGGATTCAAACTCGTGTATAGTAAACTCTTATGTGAATGACTTGACCTATCACTTTATAATCATTTTAATTATGATGTTTATAATGTGTTGCAGCTTGGTTGCAGTACTCAAAGCATCAAGTTCTGCAGCTCCAATGCATCTTCTATTCTATCTGACAAAGCTCAAGCCTATAATTCCAGAAAGATCAATTCAACCAAGTTGATGGCGAGTCGTGACTTCGAACACAAGAAACCTGCAAAACAGATTACCAAAGATAATTTCATCAGTAGTAAGAATTCTCTGAAAACAATTGATGGTGAAGAAGCTGCTTTTATAACTCCTGGTTCTGTTCATGTGAAAAGTTCATGTTGTGGCCTCATCATCCAAAACGACGAAGACAAAGTTGCTCGCGAAAATTTGAGTTGTTCGCTTAAAAATCTAAATTCATTTAGAAAAGTGATGAATTCAAATGTAGCCATAGAACTGAAATCAGCACAATGTGGGAAGATTCAAATGGAAGAACATAAAAATGCAAGTCAAATTGATCAGAAGGAAGAGGAAGGAATTCCTCTCTCATTAAATGGTTTCGATGACATGACAAATGCATCATCAAACTCATTGGTTAAGGATACAAATTCCAAATCAATGAAGAAAGAAAATAGATCAATGAAGGAAGAAACTAAAAATATTTCAATAGATAGTTTGAAAACATTGCAAGGTAGCAATGGTAATAGACATGAAGATCATGCAGGATTTGTAGACAAAATCAAATTAAAGGATCATTGCATGGAGAAACCAGCAATGAGTGATGTCGAAAGAATTTCGGGTGAGTTAGAAATCGGTAGAAGGTCCTTCCTTGGTGGCACGAGAGAGAGGAGTAAAGATGAGGAGACTGATAGAAATTATGATGCATTGAATAAACCAAGATCAGAATATAGATTTGGTATGGATATCTCCCCTGATGATGTTGTTGGAGTTATAGGTGATAAGCAATTTTGGAACACAAGAAAAACTATCATCAAGTAAGTTTTTCTGTTTAGTATTATGTGTTCATGATTTGGACTTTCTCTCTTTTTTGTTAAACTAATTAAATTTACATGACATCTGAATTGTGCTGAGTTTAATGTTTTTTACCTATTATAAACCTATAAGTTTCTGAAAACTCCAGTTCATGGTTTTTCATGTGATAATTTGTGTTCCTCTCTTTCTAAATTCTTAGCCACTATTTGGATAACATCTTAGCAAAAGCCCTTATAGCATTAGAGCTTATCATATAAGTATTTGTGTATGTATAAGTTCTTTCTGTAATAAATGATGAAATAAAACCAAATTATTTTTGTATAGGCTATAAGTTGTATTCAGAAGTCATTCTGAAAATCTTATGAAATAAGCTGTTTGTCGACATGTCGTAAATTATTTCTATATATTCGCTCAAACAGTCTCACAAATGCTTCTACCAGTATTTTACACATTCAATATTTTTTTAAAATATCTGATTTTTTTCCCTATCAACATAACACTAACATTGCTACATTCAGTATCGACATAACACTAACATTGCTACATTCAGTCAACAGCGAATATTCTTCATGCAAGTGTTTGAATTACATAGACTTATAAAGGTAAGTCACATACTATATATTATCAACTGTTATTTCTTCTCTTGAATATATGTGTTGCTTTCAAATTAAAAGTGATTAAACTATATCTTATAAAAACAGGTGCAAAGATTAATTGCAGGGTCACCTCATCTATTATTTGAAGACAATATCCTTGTACTCAACAAGTCACCAATAATAACATCCTCTCCCAAGAAACTCGACGACAAGTCTGAAAAAGCCGCAACTTCCGACGACATTAAAAACAATGTTGTTGGAAATATTCACCTTCCTAGTGTCAACAACATAGCCAAAGAACATAATCATCTCCCAAATTATGTCAATCATCATTTAGGAAACCTTGCATTAGCCTCTAATGATATAAAAAACTCAAATTCCAAACATTCACCAAACATTGTCTACCCTCCTCCACCAGCAAATCAATGGTTAGTTCCTGTCATGTCACCATCTGAAGGACTTGTATACAAGCCAATCATCGGACCATGTCCTCCGAATTCAAGCCTCGTGGCACCGTTATTCGGCGCCTGCAGTTCACTAAGCCTGAATCCAGGAAACAAGGATGTTTTAGATCAACCTCTTAGTACAAATTGTCATCAAAAAGTTGGAATCTTTTCTAGTTCATCATTACCACTATTTTTACCAACATCATTCATGCATAGATCTGTATCAGCTTCAGCTATTGAACAAATGGAGCAATCTAATTATGGTACTAAAAATCACCAATCAAATGCAGAATTCATGTATCAAACACCATCATCTAACATGTCAACTCAGATAAGCCAAGTAATGTCAAGAAACATTTCAAATTATCAATCATATGAAGATAATAAAGAATTACAAATAAGTACAGCTAGTAGTCCATCTAAGAGAATGAAAGGAGTTGATGAACTTCCTTTATTTCCGGTTGCGCCGACGCTTTGGCCATCATCGGATCGCGACACACGTGTTGAAAACCAATCAAGAGTAATCAAAGCTCTTCCTCATAATGCAAAATCAGCAAGTGAATCAGCAGCCAGGATATTCAAATCAATACAAGAAGAAAGGAAACTTTTGTAGCTAGTATTATTCATAATATATGTTTAATAAGGCAAGATATTATTAATTTCATAATATATATACCCTGACACTAACAATGTATATTTATACTCTATAGATTGATAACAATACTTGAGCCTTTTCGAGAAGATGGAACAGGATTGTAAATTCAAATGCCATTAACAATAAGTTCATGTATCAACCATTGTGAACAGCCAAATTTTGGGTCTTACTCAAATAAAGTTCATTTCATTTTCATGCAAATTTTATAGGGTCAAAGTTAGGTACATTTTCTTATTAATTTTCACTAATAATAGAGTACAACCCTCACAAATTATTTTAAAGGTATGAAAACAAAACTGTGTTTTTGTGAAGGAAATAATTAATTAAAATTAAAAACTTCAATTTTATTGTATGTGAATTATTGATGAAATGGTCTTTTCATTTATTGAATCAGAATGATTACAAATTCTAGTTTAAATACAACATTATCTAGTCTAATAAATAAATCAGAATTAAATAGGAGGAATTAACTGTACAAGGTCTCTTGATATTCACTATTGTCCTATATAATAAATTAATTACAGAATAATCAATCAATAAATGACTTATCCTCAACCACAATTTGGAATTCAACACTCTCCTTCAAGTTGGGCAATAAATGTCAATCATGCCTACCTTTGACCTTAAGTTCTCAAAATTAGATAAGTGAAGGGCCTTGGTAACTATGTTTGCAGTTTGGTTCTTGGAAGGGATGTATTCCAACTTGATAATTTCACCATCTATCTTTTTTTTTATGAAATGTCTATCTATCTCCACATGTTTCGTTCTATCATGGTTGGCTGGATTGTTTGCAATATTGATGGTTGTCTTGTTGTCGCACTAAAGGCTCATGGTGGAATCTGTTGGTACTCCTAATTCCTTAAGCATTCTCGGCAACCAAATTCCCTCATAAATGTTATGAGTCATTGCTCTGAATTCAACCTCTGCACTACTTCTTGCCACCATCAACTATTTTTTACTTCTCCATGTAGTCAAGTTTCCCCACACATATGTGCAATACCCACTTGTTGACTTGCGATCAATCAATGAACCAACCCAATATGCATCTGTGAATAATTGGATCTTTTTTGAATTGAAGACCTTTCATGGGTGTTTTTTTGAGGTACTGCAAAATTCGAGTCACAACTTTCATGTGATATTCAGTTGGGTTATTCATGAAACGACTTAGCATACTCACTGAGTAACCAATATTTGGTCTTGTGTGAGTTAGGTAAATTAGCTTTCCTACCAATCTTTGGTATCTCTCCTTATCAACTTGAGAATTGCCTTCTTGTTTTTCCAATTTAAGGTTAGGTTCCATCGGTGTATCTGATGGCTTGCACCCTAACATTCATGTTTCTTCCAACAGGTCTAGCACATATTTTCTTTGGGATACGTAGATTTCAAGTTTGGAACGAGCAATCTCCATCCCAAGAAAACATTTTAGGTGTCCAAGGTCCTTGACCTCAAATTCTTTAGCTAGAAATATCTTGAGTTCTTTTATCTCTTTGTCATCATTGCATGAGATTATGATGTGATCCGCATAAACAATAAATATTGCCACCTTTCCGCCACTAAAATGTTTGACAAATATTGTATGGTCGGTTTGGCATTGAGTAAATTTGTGACCCTTAACAACTCGGGTTAGTCTTTCAAACCATGCCAATGGGATTGCTTAAGACCATAAAGTGATTTCTGGAGCTTGGATACCTTGCCAATTGTTTGGGGAGTTTCTAGGCCAGGTGGTATTTTCATGTATACCTCTTCTTCGAGTTCACCATTTAGAAAAGGTTTCTTGATGTCTAGTTGGTGTAAGGGTCAATCTAGATTTACAGATAAAGAGATATAATGACACGAACATAATTTAGGTTTGACACTTGAGCAAATGTTTCTTCATAGTCCACCCCATATTGATTGGGTGAACCCCTTTACCATCAAACGAGTTTTGTACCTACTCACACTCCTATCAGCATTGTGCTTTATAGAGAAGATCTATTTACACCTAACTGATTTTTTTCCTTCTGGCAGATCCACAGATTTCCATGTTCCATTCTTGTCTAGTGCTTTAATTTCATCTTCCACTACAGCCTTCCATTCAACATGTTGGACAACTTCTTGAACATTTTTTCGATGTTTTATGTTATCCAATATGGTGATGAAGGCCCTGTATTCTTGTGACAAATTTCTATGAGATACATAATTGTCAATTGGATGTTGAATGCATAGTCTCACTGTTTTTCTCACAGCAATTGATAAGTTAATATCATTCTCATTTAGACCGCAACTATCATTAGGCTCAAAAACTATATTACCTGGTAGAACTTCTAAATCTGTATTAGGTTCAAAATTTTGGATTGGCCTTCGAGATGTGCAAAGTTCTTCCTCCCTTTGAGTTTTCTTCTTCCTTGTGTACACTAGTAGTTCTTTACTCGGTTCTGTCTCAGATCTGGTTGCAGGTTTAGTTGTTTCTCCAATCACAAGGTCAATTTATGGTTCTACAATTTGTTGTTGTATGAAGGTTTGTTCTGTTGCTAAAAAATGTTGCAAATTATGTTGTTGTTGTTGCAAATTTTGTTTCATTTCATGTTGCAAATGTTGCAAATTTTGTTGATGCTGCAAATTTTGTTCCATTTCATGTTGCAAATGTTGTTCCATTTCCCAAGGTTGAGATTATGCTATGTTTTGTTCTATCTCCCCCTGAATGCCACCTTTGGGATAGTAAGGTTGATTTTCAAATAAGATTACATCTATGAAATGGTAGAATTTTTTGCTTATGGGGCAGTAACACCTATATCCCTTCTTATTTGGTGGCTATCCTAAGAATATGCATTTCAGGAATTAAGGCTCTAATTTTCCTTTGTTAGGCTGGTTGTCGTGCATAAATGTAGTGCAACCAAAGACTTTGGAAGGAATGGATGAAAGAGTTTTAATGTGTGAGTAAATGGATAGAAGGGTTTGGCAAGGGGTTTTGAACTTGAGAGCTTTAGAAGGCATTGTGTTAATACAATATGATGCTAAAATGATAGTTTCACCCAAATAATAATTTGGTACATTAGTTGATAGCATAAGGGATCTAGTAACCTCTATGAGGTGCCTACTTTTCCTCTTAGCAATACCATTTTATTGTGGTGTGTTCACACAATTGGTTTGGTGAATTATTCCATGCTTGAGAATGTGATATTTGAGGGAATGGTGATAGTATTCACGACCATTGTCAGTTCGTAGGATTTGGATTTTGGTTTGAAATTGGGTTTGGATCATATTTTTGAAGTTCTCAAAGATTTATCCCACTTCAAATTTTTCTTTCATAAGGAACACCCATGTAACTCGTGTATGATCATCTATAAAGGTCACAAACTATTTTGAACCAGTTATGTTCTTAACACATGAAGGTCCCCAAACATCACTATGGATTAATGAGAAAGGTTGGGATGGTTTATAAGATTGAGGAGGATAATGGTTGCGTGAGTGTTTGAATAATTGACAAATTTTACATTGAAACAAATTTGAATTTTTATTGAATAGAGAAGGAAACATTTTTTCAAGGTACATATAGTTTGGATGTCTTAAACGATAGTGCCATAGCATGACAACTTCCTCTTTGTTTTCACCACTTGATGCAGAAACATAAACTGAATTATTTCTTCTCTTCTTGAACTCACTAGTTTGAAGGTAGTAGAGACTTATACATTCCTCAGCATTGACAATCTTCCTCCCTGAACCCAGATCGTGAAATTCACATAGGTGAGGCTATAATTTAGTGAAATAATTTAGATCTTGAGTCAATTACTTATGGACAAAGGGTTGCAATTCAACTTTGGAACATTAAAAACTGAGTTAAGAGTAATGTCCTTGGAGATGGTTACTGAGTCTTTACCAATCACTTTTATTTTTGTGTTATCTGTTGTTCGTACCATAGAATTGTCATTGCATGGGGAATATTCATCAAATAGAATGATATCCTCAGTCATATGGTCTGAGGCTCTAGAGTCTACAATCCATGAGTTAGATATTCCATATGAAGAATTACCTTTTTAGGCCAAGGCAACAGTTGAGTGTATGCTAATGTTTTGAAGGGATTGTTGTAGTAATTTTTGCAACATCTCCATTTGTTCCTTGCTAAATGGACTTAGTTCAGGTGTTGGGGCTGTCATCACTTTGCCTCATTTTGATGTGGTAGCGTGGGCGTGAATGTCCCTGTTCATATATGGTTTCCAATCTGCTGGTTTTCCATGAATGATCCAACATGTTTCTTAGTTGTGGCCTGATTTTTTGCAGTGATCACACCATCCTCTATATTTTTTGTAGCTTTCTTTCACAGCCAAGGTTGAACCTTCATTAATGGAGCTTTGATAAGTGCTTCCATGCATGACTTTCCTTCAGATATCTTCTCTTCTCACTTCTAAAAATACTTCTCTGATGTTGGGCAGAGGTTTGGTTCCAAAGATTCTTCCTCTTACATCATCTAGATTCTTGTTTAGACCAAGGAGAAACTGGTATATTCAGTCTTTCTCCACCAGTTTTTTGTATTGTTTGTTGTCTTTAGGGCATGTTTATACTATATCCTTATAGATATCGAGTTGTTGCCAGTAACGGGAGAGGGTATGGTAGTAATCAGTGACTGTTGTGTCTCTTTGTTGCAGGTCATGAAGGAGACTTTTGATCTCAAATATGGCGGAAGTATTATCAGTATTTGAGTAATCTTAAATTCTATTAACACAATCTTATCATTATTATAAAAAAAAAAACTCAAGCTATAAGATTTTAAGTATAGTTTGAGTAAATTGTAGCAAATCCTATCAAGATTGATAGGTGATTAATTTACTTTTTGGGTGGAAAGAAATAGAGCTTGTAACATATCAAAGTTGATCTAAGTTAGGTGTTGTAAAATTAAGAAGGTTCTTTGTTGTGAACACTTAGTGGAAAATCTCACAAGTTGTGAGGACTGGACGTAGCCCAAGTTGGGTGAACCAAGATATATCTGGGTGTGGTATTATTTCTCTTATCGTTTTATTTATCAAGCTTAATCAATTAACTGAGATAAAACATAAACTAAATTTCTATTTTAAAACTAACCAAAAACGTTCTTCGTTTTCTGGTAAAAACCAAGAACAATCCCCGTTTTCTGTTTCTCTAACCAAGATCATTTTTGAGTTATATTCTTAAGTTTTAACATGAATTTTTAAAAGGTGCATTTACAATTCAAACCTCTCTTTCTTGTAAATCGACATTGTTACTTCATAGTGGTGTTTTCGGTCAGGTTTGCTCTGAAACCATGTGAATTATTGAGGAAATGATCCTTTCATTTCTTGAATCAGAATGGTTACAAATTCTGGTTTAAATACAACATTTTCTAGTCTAATAAATAAATCAAAATTAAATATGAGGGATTAACTGTACAAAGTCCTTTGATATTCACTATTGTTGTCCTATATAATATAATAAATTAATTATAAAATAATATGTCAATAAATGGCTTATCGTCGACCACAATTTGAAATTCAACATTATGCTTTTATCCTCTTATCATATATTGTATTTTAAATAAAAAAAATAAAATAAAATATAGTACCTTAATCCTCTTAACTTCAATATGAAAATAAAACATAATGTATTTCAAACTAAAAAAAGTATAAAATAAAATCTGACTAATATGGATGCAAATATAAGGGATAATTCAATATCAAAATTCAGACGGAAAAGAAACAAAAGAACATACAAAAAGTAGAAAGGCATTGGAAGCAATGACTTAAAATGTGAAAGTGAGAATAAAAGAAATATTAAAAAAAAAAGGGTAGGGTTTGGGGAAAAAGGAAAAGAGTTATAAAGGAAGAGAAAAGAGGCGAAACATAGAGTGATATGAGAGGCACCTTCGCTCAATTTTTTCTTCTTCTTATCTATCTAGTTTAAGAAGAAAATGACTCTAGTAATTTAAAATTTAATTAGAAAAAATAAAATAAAATTTAATTAGAAAAAATAAAATAAAATTTAATTAATAATTATTTTAATAAGAGTTTGAATGTGAATTCTCTTTATTCTTAGAGAATTTACAAAATTATTATATGATTTTAATTCATCATGCAATTCAATTTTCTTTTTACGATAATAATGTACTTTATATTATATTTTATTTATGAAGGTATAATTAAGATACAAATTTTATGTAATTAAGATGAGAGAGAATTACTAATTTCAATAAAGATTTATAATAAAATTACAAATAATTTAATTGGA
>JBBPBT010000850.1:19008382-19019103 GCA_037974875.1 Cicer bijugum | reverse complement strand
ATTTTTTAAAATAATTACATAAAATAAATAATATATTTAAAAAATTATTTTAAATAATATATGTAATAGGTAGTTAGTATTTGACTATCAAGAATATAACTACTTCCATTTCAAAGAACCTACAGAAAAAATTGTAGTAATATATGCAATATATGTGTGTTTTGTGCAATATGTTTATTATTGTATAACTAAATATTTAATGTGTATTAAAATAAAAATAAATGTAATTGTATATAAGAGGAAGGACTCCAATCCACAATATCCTCACTAAATTCGTCGTTGAGTATAATTCGGACAAAAAAATTATATTAAATTTTATAATTTTACAAAATGAAAAATACAAATTGTCCTTAACTTGTTTGTGATTCACTCATAGTAAATTCTAACTAACCTACACGTGGAACCAAAATAGGCCACAAAAATAGGCAAACCAATGAGAATTTAATCAATGGCCTCAACATTTAAACCGAACCCAAAAAACAATGAAAAAAAAAATTATACTTTCCTAAAAAAAAAAAAACCTACTTTACCATGATGTTACTGTCGCTTTTCTATTGGGTCTCTCTCTCTCTCTGTTATGAACTTTCCCTTTAACTGAGGTTTCATTCTCTAACAAGCCAAAACTCATCACGTTTTAATACAGTGAGTGAGTGATGAATCGTGAGTAATATGAAACAGTAATCTTAGAGAGAGAGAGAGAGTGTGTGTGTTTGCTGAGTTAGCATAGCACTATTCTCACTTCCATTGAAATCTGTCACAATTCAATCACCAAAGGAAAGGAGAAAAAGTCTGAAGGAAGGAATCATCACAATCCACACACACCACTTTCTTCTACAAAACGTCTTTGTTTCAACTCATCTCTCTCTATATAATTCATCATCATTCATTGATGCTCTTTTCATGCTTACCCAGAAATACTGAACAAACAAAGTTTTGGTTTTTTTTTTCACTGACCCTTTAATCTTTGAATCATATCACACTTGTTTCTATTGTTGGGGTGCTGAAATTTTCACTCTTTTTGGTGTTTTTTATCTTTTCTTTTACATGGAGGTTTTAATGTTTGATTAAATGTCCCACTAAAGGAGGATAGATTAGAAGATACACCATTTGGTGAAAATTTGATTAGTGAGTATGATAGGTTTGTTTTGATCTGGTTTTGTCGTGGAAAGTTGGCTTTTTTAATGTGAATGAGGTTTTTCATTTTTTGTTGAGATTTTGTTATGTTTGAAGTTACACAAGTAACAAGATCTTAGATTTGAATTTTGATTTGAAGAGAGTAGAGGGAGAGAAAAAAACAATGCAGCCTAGACTGGAGGAAGGTAAAGATCCTGCTGTCACTAGAGCCACACCTTCTAGACCCTTTCCATTGAGACTTTTGCGATTCTTCTTACTCTTTTTGGTTATTGGTGTTGGTGGTTCTTTTCTTAGCATGTATATGATTAAGCATTTTGGTATTCATAATGTGGCTTTTGTACAATCATCATTTAAGCCTTGTTTTCAGAAGCCGGCAATTATTGAGAATTGGTTTAAGCCTCCATCTAGTTTGTTGCATACTATGAATGATGTTGAACTATTTTGGAGAGCTTCTTTTGTTCCAAGGATCAAAAGTTATCCTTTTAAAAGAACTCCTAAGATTGCATTCATGTTCTTGACTAAAGGACCTTTGCCAATGGCACCACTTTGGGAGAAGTTCTTTAATGGACATGAGGAGCTTTATTCCATTTATGTTCATTCACTGCCATCTTACCATGCTGATTTTTCACGGTCGTCTGTTTTTTACCAGAGACAGATCCCAAGCCAGGTATGCGCTAATCATCAGGAAACTAGTATTACTTGTATGGAGTGCCATGTGTTGATCGATTATATGTCTGTGGTTAAAATTTTATTTTTTTGTTGGTGTTTCAATGTATCCATCACATGGTTATTTGTATCTTACGATACATGTGAGTAGTATCTTGATTTGATACTATACTGACACCAATTAATACAAATTTATAGTGTGTATCTATCTGAAACTCATATTGTATCCCGGTTCATTAAACTTAGTGTAGTCAACTACTTTTTTTGACAACTTTGTTTAACCAACCACTTTTCTTTGTCATTTGATATCTGTCTTGAATCTTGAATTATGTTGAGGTGCATACATGATAGTTTGTAATGTCACTTGTTATTTGCTTAAAAATGACATTTTTATTGGCAATATATCTTATGAAGTTACGGTTCATATTCGATTCATGATTTGAAAAAATGTTTTCCCATTGACGATTTGAATCTCGATTGATAATTATGATCCATCGTTTATGGAATTTTATGATGGGTGCTATTTTATGGTCCTATAAGTCATGATGAGATCCAATTCTTGTGTTTCATGTTATATATGTGCATTTTTTTCATTTTTGATGATGTGATTGCTAGAACAAGAATAAGTTTTAGGTTGGATTTTTTTTTCCAATAAATTTCTAATTAACTTCCTTATTCACAGGTGGCAGAGTGGGGAATGATGAGTATGTGTGATGCTGAAAGAAGACTTCTAGCCAATGCATTGCTTGACATCTCAAATGAATGGTTTGTCCTCCTATCCGAGTCCTGCATCCCTCTCCAGAACTTCAGCATTGTATACCGTTACTTATCGCGGTCAAGGTATAGCTTTATGGGTGCATTTGATGAGCCTGGTCCTTATGGAAGAGGACGCTACAACGAAAACATGGCACCTGAGATCAACATGAGCGACTGGCGTAAAGGGTCTCAATGGTTTGAAATTAATCGAGAACTTGCTGTCAGAATAGTTGAAGACCATACTTACTATCCAAAGCTCAAAGAATTCTGCATACCACACAAATGCTATGTTGATGAACACTATTTCCAAACAATGTTAACCATTAACGCTCCTCATCTTTTGGCTAATAGGAGCCTCACTTATGTGGATTGGTCAAGAGGCGGTGCTCACCCGGCTACCTTTGGAAAGAATGACATCAAAGAAGAATTCTTTAAGAAAATTTTGCAGGATCAGACATGTCTTTATAATAACCAGCCGACTTCACTTTGTTTCTTATTTGCTAGAAAGTTTGCACCTAATGCTTTGGAACCTCTTTTAGATATAGCACCAAAAGTTCTAGGAATATGAAATTTTCATGACTTCTGAGTTGCAGCATCCTTGAAGGAGTGTCGTTTCGAGCCTATTAGTTAGCTATATTGGCTAACTCCATTTTGATTGTGCGATTCATTTTCTGCTATCCTTGTTTTGCGGAAATTTTGAGTTGCTTCTCCGGCATTTAGATGTGTAGGACATTGAATTTAAACCACATTTATACGTGTAGTAGTCAAAATATAGACTAGCATTTTATTGGATTAATCAAATAAATGTTTTAGAGCTTTTTTTGGAGTATGTATTTCTGCCATTAAGACAGGTTATTTTTTCTATCCATTTTATGATGCCCTATAACCTACACTTGCCCAATATTCTGAGGCCTCCAGTTTATGGTCTTGGGGTTCTCTCCTTTGGCAGGTTCCATCTCTGTTACTTGGTTAGCCTTGCAACTAGAAAGCCAAGGCCAGAGCTATGAAGCTTACCCAGAAGTCAGAATTAGTCTTGTATCCTATTGTCTGATATGCATGCCTTTTGTCATATTCAATGATCGGCTAGTTCTACTTTGGACCACTGAAAAATTGTTCAAAATATCAACAGTTGATGTTGCCATTCAGAAGTAGAAACTCCTAGTTCTCTTTGTCCTGGTGACTAAGATAATTATCCGTTAAGAGTTATGATCATCTCCATTTATGTTTTATTTAGAGAGAGATAGACACAAAGAAGTTAAAAAAAATTAAAAAATTGTGTCTATCTATCTCTAAATAGACCATAAATAGAGGAGGAAGAAATAGAGAGGATCTTAACTCCCATGATAGGTACCGGTTTGACACAAATAAAGAAAGAATACATGAGTTAAACTTACTATTATATGTTTTTTCTTATTTTTGTCAAATTGACACCGATTAGGTCGTTGTCTTAAATGATACAGCTTGGAGGACTATGAACTTTTACTTCTTAAGACTAACATTAGCCGTCATCGAAGTTTCAAATGATTGTTAACTATTATCTCATGACGTAGAACTTACCATTATTAATATATTATTACTATATATCTACAAGTTAAAATCCATTCTACACACTCATGGGAGCATACAAAAGTTTGTATTTTAATTAGCATTGCACAATCAGTGGCCCAGAGAAAAAATAATGAGACTAGAGTACTTGTTAGAATCTCATACAACTCATGGACGGACGTACATTTTTAGTTGCTAGAGTCTATTTTAAGAATCATATGTTCCTTTACATGTTTTGATCAACCACAAGGGACAAGTATCACTGGATCAACTCTATCAATTACTTATCCTTACTCACACTGTCACTGATCTCACAAGTTAAACATATATATTAAATAATAAAATATAAATACTAACATTTGAAACTTTCAATTTTAGAAAATCTTTAATTGATAGAAGTGATTTATAAATACCACTATATACATATTTCACACTATTAAAACAATACATGAAATATATATGTGAATTACTTACTAACTAGTTCAGATAGAAAGGCAATCTCATTTAACTTTCAAGAACACTCCAAGAATTGAATTTGAAAGAAAAAAAACACAGGTAAAAATGGACATTAAAAATGAAAAGCAATATGAGCATTAAGTTTGATGGACAATTTGAAACAAATCAGTTATAGAGAATAAGAAAAAATCACTAATAAATAGGGAAAGGCAATGTGTTTATTAAATTTAATGATGATACCACATGTTTAATGGAAGAAGAGAGTCTCTAGTGAAAGCTCTAATTATAACATTGGCTTGTAATAGACATTATTAACATTTATAATTCATCATGAAATTTTCTCTGAACACCAGGTACATCCTGCTGAAGTTTTAGAAGATAACTAGAAGCTAAAGATGCATGAAGTGCAGCCCCATAAGGAAGTCCATCTTCATTGATTGTGAGATAAGGTGAGTGTAATGAGTAGACCCGGTTATTTGAGGCATTCTGCATTCCAAGAATGAAGAAGTAGCCAGGTATGACCTCTTGATAGAATGAAAAGTCTTCAGCTCCCATGGATGGTTGCATGACACTATCAACTTTATTGATACCAAGCATATTGACTGCAACATTCACAAAATGCTCATGCAAGTCGCCGTTGTTTACCGTTGGAGGATAGGAAGGTTTCGATTCGTCAAAGAAGTTCACAGTTGCATTGCATCTGTGTACAGCAGCTTGCCCAACTATAACCTGCATAAATGATGAATTAGATTATTTTATTTCAGATTTCACTTTATTCGTTCAAACAGAACTTATTCATTTCCATTGTGTACCTCCTCGATCCTCTGTCTCAGTTGGTTGAAGCTTTGTTTAGAAAAGGCTCGGAAGGTGCCACCAATTGTGACATAATCTGGAATAACATTGAATGCACTACCTCCTTGGAACGTTGCAATTGTCACAACCTGTGGGAACATGCTTGGCTGGATTTTAGTTATTTATTTTGAGATTATATGATGCTCATCCAAGCTCAACTTTCTAGCCAAGATAAGAACACAGATTGTTATATAAAATGTAGTAGTGTTCTTTACTTAGCATATCAAACAATGATGATCCTTGGAAATAAATCTATGTCAAATTATCTCTACCTCTACGATGAAGTGGCTCTAACAAATTTTCCACTTTATATGAAACAGGTGGAAGATTTTCCTGAATAGGTTGCTACTTAGACTCTTAATAATTTTCTATTACTTCTTGTTCTTTATGATCTCCAAATATAGCTTAAGTAAACATGAACAAGACATGCTGACTTTTTGTGTAAACCAGACATCCTCTGTGTGCAACTACGAAGACTAATCCCTCAAGCCGAGTAGGATTACAATGGGCAGAAAAGTTTTCCCTCAAAGACATATGATGACTACATAGCATAATTATGGATTGAAGAATATCATGCGCAAGTAAATAAGTATGAAATAAGTGTGAACGAGTGGTTAATGCAAAGATAAAATGAAGAATCGACCAAATTTACCTGGGAGTCTAGAGGATCGGCCTCACGAGAAACAAGGTGTTGTAAGCTAATAATCACATTGGAAGCTGCTAATATGGGATCAATAGACTGTTGAGGAATAGCTGCATGACCTCCCTTTCCATTTATCGTTGCTTCAAAGCGGCCACTTCCTGCCAATATTGGACCAGACTTAGAAGCCACTTCACCTATTGGTAATTCAGGAGCAATATGCAATCCAAAGATAGCAGTAACATTTTCTAATGTTCCAGCATCTAAAATCTTCTTAGCCCCTCCACCTCCTTCCTCTGCTGGTTGAAAAACAAGAACAACAGTTCCCTTGTTTAGACAACAAAATGAAGAATTTATCAGTAATCATGAAAGGACGAAGACTAAAAATAACAGAACAAGACAGAGAAAAGTAGAAGATATGAGCTATAAAGCATGGACACAGACACGACATTAATACTGACACCTACACACACGTAACAATTTAAGAAAATAGAATTATTGAATGTAAGCATGTGTTTGTGTCAAGCACTAGACACGATTTGAGTTTGAAATGTCGGTGCTATGTAGGACATGAGTGGTGGTATATTGTAGAAGAGCAAGGGTGCCAACTTTTTCTTTTTTAAGGATGATTTTGACAAACACAAAATGGATTCAGATGTGTCATGTATAACAGATGGTAGAATGAGTGTAATTTACATATATTTTCATGATAAGAGATAGTGTAATGATCACTTTCCTGTAATATACTAATATGATGAAAATCCAAGAGATATTTGACTTTGACATAACTGAATTGAACAACAAAAACTTCAAGAAGATAAGATCGTCAAAAAGGACAAAATTTTACAGTTAATGACAATTTGGACAGTAGGGAATAGTGACTATAGATTCTAGATTTGGAAGAGCAATATCTGAGGAAAAGTCAAAGAGATATATATATGTTTCACTTTAACTTCAAATAAAAAGTATGAAATCGTCAAAAGGACCAAATTTCTAGAGTTAATGACAATTTTTGGACAATAGAGTAGTGACCACACATTTAAAAGTTCATATCAGAATCTAAGGAAAAGCAAAGCAGAATATAACATTATTAATATTACAACATAAAGCAAACCAAAATAAAGAAGCCAAGACAAACAGGTCACACACTTGTATCTCTTTTTCATGTTCTTTGAGAATCTTTGCAGCACCAAGTAACATGGTCACATGAGCATCATGACCACACGCGTGCATCTTTCCAGGTACTTTACTCTTGTGCTCCCACTCCACCATTTCCTAAGGTTTAAACATGACATGACAACAAATCAATGATATATGTTTTGTTCTTAAGCCTCCGGTGTCCAAAGAAAAGTGGTCCTGGGAATTTGAAGTCCATCTAAGATATAAGTAAAGTCTGACCAATGAATGATATATGTAATAGCAGAAAGCAAAATTTGAGAAAACACAAACAAAACTACAAAAACCCTTTGTTATATTAACTCCATAGATAGAAATTATAACTTAGAACCATTCCATAAAACTGTAGAAAATCAAAAATCAACCATCATAAAACAGTATTAATACTATTAAGGAAGACAATATAAATATCATGTAATTAAGGTGTTTTGGTGATCTAGACGGAGCATAGGTGGGGTAGGGTTCTAATTCTCCACAAACATTACGGTTAGAAAAGCAATACTAGATCAAAAGAAAACAACAAAGAAACACAATATTTGATCACGAAATTCGTTACGTGCGCCTAAGTCTTCAAGTGTAGAGCTTCTGCAATACATTTCTACTATCTATGATTCAAGCTTAGGGGTTACAAATTTCAACTTGTATTTAAATACTACAGTCCAGTATCACACCGCTTCGTGCAACTTACTTACTTATCACACTAAGCCATACTCAACAATTACTAAGAACTAATTACTAATATTTACCATTCAGAAAGAAAATCAATCATGTAATTAACTAACTTGCATAGGAAGAGCATCCATGTCAGCTCTTAAAGCAACAAAAGGAGACATTCCATTGCCTATGAAACCAATGACACCAGTGACTGCCACTGGATGTTTATAAGAAATACCCAATTTATCCAATTCTGATCTTATCAGTTCACTAGTCTCAAATTCTTGATAACCCAATTCTGGATTCTCATGAATCTTCCTTCTGATACTGATCATCCAATCAAAAACCTCAGGACTCTTAGCACTTTCTAGAAAGTTGTTGAAAGACAAAATTGGTGTAGCAGCAAAGACATGTAATATGAATATGATGAAAAAGTTGAAGTGCTTGAATTTGAAGGAAGAATACATGGTTTGTTTTTGGTGTGAGTGTGAAGAAAAACAGGAATTGGCAAAAAATGTTGTTTGTTTATTTTAAGATTATTGTTTGTAGTAAGTGGATGGCTCTTCAATGGTTCTTAGGAGCTTTGTGTACCTCGTCCGATGAATCAATTTCAATTTTTAAAAAATAATTAATTAATATAAATTACAATCTGTAAAAATTTAAGAACCGTTGAAGTTCTTTTGACAATGTGACATAATTGATATTCATTGATGATAATTATGAATGGAAATTATTTTCCTTTCTCTCTTGTAAATAATATAGAATATTATGAAGTGTCACATCTACACTAATGAGAAATAACATATACAATAATATTTTTACATATTATTTACTCAGTTTGAGTTGGCTCAGTTTGATATAAATATTTTAAAGCTGTATTTTTATTAAGATTGGTCCACTCATATTTTTAATAACAATCAAATAAAATTATAATAAGCTAACACTATTTTAACGAGGCGGCAAGATATAAAAAAAATATTTAGAATTAATATATTAAATTTAACAGCTAGGCAAAACAAATTCAATAATTTTTATTTGTATAAAATATAAAAGAAATACTTTAAAGAGTCAAATTAAGTATAATAAATATTGTAATAAATAGACTATTTATATCTTTTTCAATATAAGGAATTCAGATATTTGTAAGAAAATTATGATCTATTTTATTTATGAGTTTTTTCTCAATAATTATCATTGCTTTCAGAGTTTTCTATAGTTGTTGCAGTGAATAAAAATAGAAAAATACGACGAATAAATTTATCAATTAAGTGACAATTTTTTGTATGATCATACATATGTTTATGTTAATTATGGACAGATAAATTTATTTAGGATTACAAATTATATTATTATTAATATAGCTATATATAAAAATATATCAATTTATTAAAAAAAAATGGGGTGGCAAAGGTCATTCCATGACAACACATAGTTTCACTCTGCACAACACCACCAACACCTAGAACATTTTGAAGAAAGGTGAAATTGAAATCGATATTGTTTTTGGTCGTTTGACGACAATCACGAACTAAACTAAATCGACGAATGTATTAGCGTGATGGTTCTACTCTTAGTCGGTGGCAGAAGTACCACAACAATGTTATGTTATTCTTGGTTTTTAGTGGAATGCGTTCTCTTAGTATTTTTAATAAATTAGATTTTTAAAGTCAAACCAAAAATAGCAACAAAAAAATATTATTATTTGATCTCAAATTTGCTCATAATAATTTTTTTACCCAACTCGTAACTTGTTGGTTCTACTCAATCTCATTTTTAATGAGTTTAAATGATCTGAGGAAAAAGAATCGTTCATTTTTAATCTTCTATTTTAAGATTCGGCATGAAGTAACATTTGGGTCAATTGGTTTGGTCCATTTTAAAAACTCTCTTAATGGTATTAGTCTCATGTGAGTAAGTGTCTATTATTCTTTGTAACTCTTAGTGAGATGTTCATATTGGAAGGGTGGTATATACAATTTGGGGTTAGTTATATTGAAATTTTATTTGCAATGAGGAATATATTTTGTTGGGAGTTTTATGTGGACATATATTTGAGTATATAGTTGGGCTTAAGTGATTAATGAACTTTAGTGATGGACTAATCCTTCAAAGAATCGAGTTTGAAATTTAGGTGAAATAATTATTAGTCAGATTTTATTCACTTTTTAGTCGAACTCTAAATTACTAGACTTCACATCTCTCATGAGCTAAAGGTTTAATAAAATAAAAAATATATAAAATCAATTATATAATCTATCATGTGTCTTTAAGTGGATCTCATAATGTCAAATCATCTTAAAAGAATTCATTCATTTTTAAGCTCGTGAAATAACATTGCCGGTATCGTTGGAGAGCGGAGTGTTACATTAAGAATAAAAGTTTAATATGTGAGTTTTTAAATATAAAATAAAATAATTTGTTGTTGTCAATTGAAATTGTTTCAACGTGTATTTTTAATCTTTAGGGTATTTTTAGAAGTTATTTTTTGGAGATATATTAAATATTTTAATTAAAAATGATAAAATAATAATATGATAAATGATCATCTCATAAAAAAGATAAATTATCATATAGCATTTTCATTACACTTAATTTATTTTTAGAAATATTTTATAGCTTTCTTAATTTAAAAAAGAAAATAAATCATCTCCTATGTACCCTTCCAAACAAATATACCCTTAAAAGAGATTAATTGGGATAGATTAGCTTGGTGAATCGTTTTATATTATCGATAAATCACAGTCATTTGTATATACATTTATATAGTTATTTATAATAAAAATTAAATATTTTTAATAATTTGATTAATAATATATATATTTTTACATTAATAATATATATA
>JBBPBT010000850.1:18990388-19007998 GCA_037974875.1 Cicer bijugum | reverse complement strand
ATTTAAAGGATAAAAAATGCAATTTTATCTTAAAAATGTGACCCATGAGAGCTATATATTATTTAATGATCAATATAATACAAAATAAGCAGTCAACGTGATTACTTAGACATACCCAAAAAATAAATAAAATTATTTTAAAAATCGAACAATTTTAATTAATGTGTATGAATTAAATTTAAATAATTGTAGTAATATTAAATATAAATATTAAATAAAAATAATTTAATTTAATTTAATTTATAAATTAATAAAATGAATAAATCAATATTAATTGATATTGTAATCATCAATAATTAAATTAATCATGTATATAGATATAATATTAATTATTGATGTGTATATCTAACAACTGATATTACTTATTGTTATTTGAGCTACTGTGGAGTGTGAATAACAATTTTAATTGTTGTTAAAGTCAACACCGATATAATTTTACTCCGTACTTAATTTTTAAACAATTTTTTATTTTGTGAAACCATAACCGCCCATTAACACCTATTTACTCGATTCAAAATGTTGATTTTATTTTTGGAAGGACTGAAAGTAAAAATACAGAGAAAAGATTCTCAATTTTCTCGCTCTCTCTTCAAGTGTAAAGAAATTCAAAAATAAGTGGAACCATATAATTTAATATTTTTACTTATTTCTTTATATTAATTATAGTAAATATTACTTTAAAAATTATTATTGTCATGACTATTTACTCTGAATTTAGAAGTTCCATAACCCAAATTGATCTAAAATTTGATTACATAAAAAAAGATTGTTAAATTGAAGAGGAGATAATTGAAAGATGCACGTGTATAACACCGTATACATGTTGGCGAAAGGGCGTTTCCCTAGAACACAAACACGTTCCTCAAACACCTCGAACTTAGATCCTCATTGTACCCTTCCATGTTTTTAGTTTGTGTTTACAATAATAAATAAATCTCTAATTTCGCCGTTTTCTTAGAAATTATCGTCATTTTCATTTTTATCTTGACAACGCAACTTTTTTTCATTCCCTATTCCCTTCCCTAGATGTTGCTTTTTCATCCCTATAATATTTCATCTTCAAAATTCTTCTATTTTTATGATTTTTCTACAACCCTTTTGACCAAAAAGAAGATCTTTCTTCTACCCATTTGAACGTTCATTCTTAATTTCGTTTCAAAAAAAGATTCTGTTGTTATTTTTGCCTTTTTCTTGATTCTTGATTGAGTCACCGAGGTTGAAAAATGAATGAGAATGAAAATGAAGAAGTTGTGTTTGAAATTGGGGTGGTGATTCCAAGAAGGGTCATTCAAGAAATAGATGAATCCTCTGACTGTGCCTGTGTTCTTATAAAGGAATTCAAGAAGGCTGGGTTTGTAGTTGAGAGAGTAGTTGGCATTGCAGATGAGTTCATTAAGGTTAGGTTTTCTCAATTCCTTTCTATCTTAAACCCTTATGCTTCAGTGTTTGTGTGTGTATATATATATATATATTAGTGTGGCAGGAATTGTTTTTTGTATTCTTGTGGATATATTATATTTTAAGTATTCAATTGATTCTTAAATTCATTTATTTATTTATTTCCTATGTGCTTTCATGCCTTAAAGAATTTCCATTCCATACTTAATGGTGTTTCTGCATAAGTAATTTTGGTTCTATATTTCTATTTGTTCCTTTCTTTGATTTCTCATAAAAGGAATTTATTTATTTTAATCCCTTTCTTTCTTATGCTAATAGAAAGGAATTGGCAAAACAAAGGAACAAATAGAACCAAAATTACTGCATAAGAGACCAAGGAATTTTCTGTATGTGGAAAATGCTTAACATGTGCCCTTAGAACACTTGTTAATATACTAAAGATATTCACAACATAATTACTATTTGTGGAATCCGTAACACGTGCCATTAGGACACAATGGTGTATCTATATGATTGTTTAATCAGTTGTGTGTCTAATTTAAGCATTATTGTGGAGTAGCTAAAATTTGGGTGTGATTGGTTTAGTTGGCTGCACCTTTGGAGACATTAGGGAGAGCTGCAGCTGAACTACAAATCAAGAAAAGGACTCATATAGGTATATATGAAAATCCCTAAGAAGGGGCATGTATATTCAGCTTATACAATTTTATGTTTAAGTTCAAAGTGTCAAATGTTGCTAGCTATCGTGTGATTTACTGATTTTTTGTGTTATTGTGCTCCATGTCAGGTATGGATTTACATTTTGAGGTGGAGGAGGTTGAAGCTTTTGTGAAACAACCTGATGGTTCTGTTTTCAGTTGGTGCGAGCGGTTTCATTGCTATTGTCACTTGATATATGGAATTGTAAGTTCTTTTCATAGCCAAAAAAATAGCAGATGAGCTTATAGCGGATAAGCTAACTGATTGAATTTGAAGTGTTTGGTCAAATTAATAGTTGAACTTATTGGTAAATATAAAATGACATAAAAATATATTTTAAATTAATACTTGATATTTTTAAATTATGATAATGAGGGTAAAAATGAGTTCAAGTATTTAAGCTATAAACTATAATTTCAGATGTTACTTGACGTAGCATATTAAAAAAACGCTGTAGCCTTGTGAGAGAAAATCATTACCAAATAGGTCTGTTTTGATTGTAGAAGCTTATACTAAACTATATATGCTAACGGTTTGGTCTTGCTAAACAGAGCCATAGTCTTTACATCTCAAAATCATTAGCTAAATGAAAAAAGAAAATATGACTTGTTTTCAGCTTTGTTGCTATGATGATATTATGAAATGGCAGCCTCGAATGAACTCTTTATTGACATATCTTAACATTTTGGTTCTCTTGCATTTTGAATTTGCAGGTAAACAACAGCAAATCAGCTATAACCCTTAAATTTGATGGAAAAGAAATCTATTGGGAAACTGGGGAGAATCTCATTCAGAAATTGGAATCTGAGAACTTTGTCAAGCAAGTCTTTCCTTTGCATGGTGTTTTTACTCACACGTTGCATCAAATTTTGCTGTAGACTTACTTTCACTTGAGGCTTGAACTAATATTTCTTTTGGTTGATAGATGAAAAGACGAGAAAGAAACTTCTCAGGACTTGGGCTCTTCATTGGTGGGACTTCACAAGTCAGCCGATCGATGAGATTTATTCATATTATGGGGCAAAGGTAAATGTAATTTGTTAGCTTTACCACATTATATGAAAACAATATTATCCATACTCCTTATCCTACGAATGAACGCATAATCTGCAGATTGCAATCTATTTTGCTTTTCTTGGAATGTACACACGGTGGCTACTCTTCCTCGCTGCATTTGGTCTTACATTGCAATTGATTGATTTTAGGTGAGCCAATAGCTTCTTTATTTTTGCATCTGGCCAAGTGATTATATCTTAACCCTTCGGTTTCCAGTGGAAGGGGCCTTGGTAACCTGGTGTTGGGCCGGGATGTAAGTAAAGGTTGGCCGGGGATTGTTCCAGTTAGGTTTTTTCCGAATGATTCTTCTTTAATCCGAGCTCATTAGCCAAATAATTGTATGACTTATTACATTTCAGGTCAATGAAATTAGTAGTGCTTCCTGTTTTCTTCGTCGTGGTGATAGTCTGGGCCGTAATGTTTTGTCAATTCTGGAAACGTAAAAATTCAGCACTTTTAGCCAGGTATTGATTTACTTTTCACTACTTTTGGAATCAATGCAATCACTTTTCGTAGGTGTAACTACCCTTTTCGAGATGCTTTTTATGCCCTCACATACTCGCACTTTTCTCTCATGTTGTGGTGTTGCTTGCAGATGGCCTATTAGCTCTGCTGTCACAGCTGATCCAGGGTACAAGATTCCAGGCAAGAAGGGCAGTTCCCTACAGCCTCCGATGGAACTCCTTAAATTATTTGAGACTGATAGAGCAAAAGGAAAGGAAGTATTCCAGAGATATGAGTGGTTAGGGCGTTTTATGCGATTCAGAAATGATGCTATCATCATCTTCAGCATAATATGTCTCCAGTTACCATTTGAATTGGCATACGCACATCTTTATGAAGTCATTGGTTCCGACGTAATGAAGTGAGAATCTATAATTGGGTGCTAAAAAGTGTCGACTATTACCAGTCAAATAAATTCTTATATATTTCATTATGATGAATTTACGATTCTTGTTTTAATTGCTTTTGTTCAGGTTTGGGCTCACTGCTGTTTATCTTTTCGCCATTCAGTATATTACTAAGATTGGAGGCTGTGTATCTGTCAAACTTATCAAATATGAAAACAACGAAAACACAGAAAAACGGGCTGATAGCTTGGTCTACAAGGTAAAAACGGGGAATTAGTACATCCTATTGTGCTTTTTATTTTTTTTTCTCTAATACCTAACATGAAACTTAGACGATGACTTTCTTCTGCAGGTATTCGGTCTGTATTTTATGCAGACATACATAGGGATTTTTTATCATGCCTTGTTGCACCGTAACTTTGCAACTCTTCGTAAAGTGCTGATTCAACGACTCCTTCTGTCCGAGGTTATCTTTGTTTCGTCCTTCCCCCTTTTTCCACTCACTTTTCTAATTTTTTCTTTATTTACTTTTGAGTTTTTTTCAACTTAATGTGGAGTAACAGAACATTTTTTTCAGGTGTTGGAAAACATGGTGGAAAATTCGTTGCCTTATCTCAAATACAGCTACAAAAAGTACAGTGTTCGGTAAGCGTTAATTATCCCTTTAGACATGAACTATACTAGGTACTATTTTTATACCATATTACAACCATAGAGTATTTAATTTATCTTTCATTTTTCAAGACACAAGAAAAAGAAAGAGAAAGGAGAATCGACAGATAAAATTCAGTTTAGTTCTAGAGTAGAGAAAGAATACCTCAAGCCTTCTTACTCTGCCAGCATTGGCGAGGAGCTTGAAGATGGGTTATTTGACGGTACTTCCAAAACCATCATACTCTCAAATTGCATGTGATATTTAAAGATGGCATATTTCTTCTGGATGAACGTGTGTATGCCGTAGTTAGAACGAAAAAGCTTAGTTTCTCTAATGTTGTTTCTTTGATCTAACTTATATTATTTTAACCTGGTTGCAGATTTCTTAGAGTTGGCATTGCAGTTTGGAATGATTTTGATGTTTGCTTGCGCATTCCCACCTGCATTTGCTTTTGCAGCTGTGGTATAAATGCTTGTCTTTCCTTGCTTACTTTCAGAGGCTTATTTAGACTTATCTTTTGGCATAAGAATAAACACTTGTGAGACTGTTTAAGAGAGTTTATGTTAACAGCTATTAATATGTCCATAAGCTGTTTCCATAAGTTATCGTGATAGCTTATGTGAAATAGCTTATACATAGGCAGTAAAATGATACGTGCATATATTATAAGTGTTTAATTAAGTTATTTATTCAAATAAGGTCATAGAAAAGTCTCTAAAAATAGCTTATATGTCCATAAACTGTTTTCGGTTTATTTTCCTAAGTCCCCATAAAGGCTACAGAAAACAGTTTATATAGAGCTTGTGTAAAGCTTCCCCTTGTTTTTTCTTTGATTGTAGAAATGCATAAACACTTTTCACCGTAGCTTTAAATGCTGTTTAATTCATTTTAAGCTTTTGTGAAATGTCATGTCGTTGACATCTCGATCCTTACCTGTTCAGAACAACATTATGGAAATCAGGACAGATGCACTGAAGCTGCTAGCAATTTTGAGACGGCCTGTTCCTCGTGCCGCTGCGACAGTAGGAGCCTGGCTTAACATTTTTCAGGTATTTATTTGATGCGACATTTGAAGGTTCTGTCAATTGTTATTTTGGATGGTTCACTTTATATTGCTGATAATTTAAATTTCTGTTTACCAAATAAGCAACTATATAGATTGTGAATCTGCCAAAAATTTCAAAATTCAACTTTTCTTAAGCATGCCTTTTCCGACTAGGTGCCTACATGAATCAATTGATGCCAATAAGTCCCATTATATATTTCACACTGCATTCTTTCGCATGTGTACTTGATTTATATCTCGCTGTTCATTTGAGGATATCCTTCTTTTTGCAGTTTCTCATATTGATGTCAATTTGCACCAACTGTGCTCTTTTGGCATGGCTATATGATGAGGAAGGAAAATGGAAAGTAGAACCTGGACTTGCAGCTATCTTAATCATGGAACATGTCCTTTTGGTGATTAAGTTCGGTTTCTCTCGCTTGGTTCCTGAGGTGATTGTTTTGAACTCCGCTACGCTATAGTGCCGCTATTTGACAACAATGTTTTCATGTAAGAGGTGTTTTGTGGGACATGACTAAGTTATTGTTTTGTTTGTAGGAACCTGCTTGGGTAAGAGCGCACCGCGCGAAACACACTACACAGGCACAAGATTTGTGTTCTAAGAAGCTTCTAAGGACAATTTCTGGAGGAGAAAGGAATTTTGGAGAAATAAAGAAGAAATTGTAGTTTTAGTCTTTTTTTTGTTTTGTCACTCCAGCATGAGAGAAAGAAAGCTTAAGCTGGATTGTTATTTTTGTTATCTATATTTTCCTATGGCTGATATGTATATTCAAAAAGGTATTTTGTAGTAATTGTGAATATAGAAGAAATTACTAAAGTTTTTCAAAGTGTCAGTGAAACAAGGCTTGTGTCTATTTTTAGGAGTATTTTTGCACTTGGAGATTTTACTTGTGGTTCATTTTTGTAAATGATAATTTTTTTTGTTTATATATTTTGAAAAGAGAGATCAATATGCTTTGGTTAAATAATACAATGTGTATTATATTAAAAAAACCCTGTATTTAAATTATACTGTGTTGTCATTTGACACAAATGTTGGATTATTCATTCTGGTGGTGATAATAGAGACAGCAGCATATAATTATTTTCAACAGACAGAAAAGCATGTCATGAGATGCACAAAACTATAATGTAAAAAAGGTACAAGAAGGGTAAAATTATAACATACTGATATTTTGGATTCTCATTTATAAAAAAAATGAAGATTGGACCTCCAAAAAATGAAAATCTATAGAAAAGTAAAAAAAAAAACAAATATTTAGAAACACGGAGGAAAAAAAAAAACAAACCAAGAAGAAAATACAACTTAAGTGCTGCAGAACTTATATACATTTCACACAATATAATTTATCAATACAATAGCAAGGCAAAATATTACTTTTCTCATTCCAAATTATAATTACAATATATCTTCAATAGATTGAAACTCATTGAAATCGGGTGATATACTAATATACTATATTAATTATTTGTATTAACATTTTTACTGTTAGTTGCATAAAAAAATAAAAAATAATTAATAGAGTTAAAAACTTAAAGAGAGATTTATAAAAAGGGAGAGAGAAATTTATATTAAAACATTAGTAAAATTATGAGTTTGTATGAGATCTTCCAAAACGGGCACTAACTTGTCGAGCATATGCAACAACAGCCTTAGCCCATCTTTTGATTTCACCTTTCAACTTGTTTGAATCCATTTCTTTAAGATGCTTCCCTTGCTCCATAGACACCACCTCAACCGAAGAGAAACAACGATCAAAACGTCTTCTTCTATGTCTCTTTAAATTGGATACCTCATTCCCACTATTATAAGATTGAGATTTCTTCACAGACATATATACTTTTTGTTCTTTTATAGTTTGTAAAAATTAATGTAGTACAAGTACAATATCAATTGTATTATGATGTTTTTGTATAGTATCTACTCATTTTAAAGGGTAGCGAATGCGTGTCATAATTTGCTTTCATTGACTTTAGACTTTGTCGACAATTCTAGGATGGATTCCTAAACAAGTTTAATTTCATTAATTAATACTTTTTCCAAAAAAATTAATTAATATCTTATCATACTATTGTATCTGTGTGTAGGTACCACGTTAACTTAACTACGAAGAATAATTAGAAAAATAATTGATTTATATGATGTCATAATGTGATTCAACGATTAGTTTGATTAAGTTTAAGTGGTAAAAAATAATTAAAATGTAATGTAACGTAATATACAAAGTTTAACTCGTGAATATACTTTGACTTGTGTGTGCGTGTACGGCTAGTACGAATCACACAAACGATCAAAATAATAAGCATATGATTTAGAATACGACTTCACATGAAAATCAATGCAATTATTATACGACTGTTTCATGTTCAAGCCAAGTTTCAAACACCTTAACGGTTGAAGTTATTTTGCTTAATAAAGAGACCTCACACACATTAATCATGACATTAGCATTATTGCATGTGTTACATATGAACACTCATAGCTTATATCTTGGGTGGTGAGGAAGACGTCTCCCATTTGATTGAAATGTGAATTTAAACACATATTTAATGTCTTCAGATTTTGTGGTTATTCTTAATGAAATATAATAATTCTCACTTGTTTTAGATTCCACTTATGGCCATACAATTAATGATAAATAACTTACATTTGTACCAAAACTACTTACATTAAAAATTACAAATTGAATTATACTTGGATCTCTTAACAATTTGATGAGTTAAGATCATATCTATTTTTCAGTGTGTCCATTTCTTTCATTACTAATGTTGTAGATTTATAAACCATGCACGTGTTTTTAAAATTATGATATTTTCTTGCACAATTAAACTTTTATACATTTAAAATATTAATAATTGAAGTATTCATTTCTTTTAAGAAATGGAGATGATCTTTACTCCCACTTGATGTGTTTGACCGAATATATTTCAGAAGATTGCGGAGCAACCTTAATAAATCTAAAAAAAATGGATGATACATGAAATAATTAAGAGCTTCCTTCAAAAAATCAATGACAAAGTAGATGGATACTAAGAAAACATAGTTGAGACAACTAAAATATAGAAATCAAAATGAACACAATTATGTTACAAAGTAAAAGTTAAATTATATCAAGATGAAGTAACATTTTCAAAATTTCACAATATATGATTTTCTGAATCAAACCCAAGTTCCAGCTGTTGCATGGAAATAACCTCAATATGAAAAACATTTTATTTGTGCTTAAAAAATCCTCGTGACAACTGTTTTCAAGGAAAAGTCCAGAAAACTGATGCGTTCCGGCAAAAAAAAAACAATAGAAAAGTAAAATCTCATGTTTTAATTCAAGATTCAATGCCAAGGGCAACTCATTCCTCATTTGCCATTTGACTTTGACAACAATATCAATCACGTTAAAATGGATACACCAAGACACAAATCAACCAAGCTGAAATCTATAACAAGCTAGTTCTGGTTTTATATTGAATAGTAAATAAATAATTGCATTTCAAAACTCTGGAAATCTAGAATGGATTCATAAGAAGTAGTAACACAAAATGTGGGACAAAAACAAGGGTTCAAATGTAATGAAACTGTTCTAGAATGACTTTCACTTCCTGCCAACGACCTTCAAAGCTTGCCTATTCCTCTTCTTGACACCGGACTTTGCAACTTTGAGGCTTCTGTGAACTGCACTCAACCTTGCAAGAGCTGCCTTCTTCAGATCAGGCCTGTAGTAGTTATCTGCAACCTGCAGCACATCACTTTGTGAGATTAAAAAATATAGATGCGGCTATGTATGGATTAAACAAAATACCAACTTCACATAACTATCATACACATATATTAAAAGGAAAAAGATTTAAACAAGTATTAAGTTAGAAAATTGGAACTGTTTGTATTAAAAAAAAATCATTTTCTACCATCACATTAAATATACATGCATATCATAAAGTATAATCATCATAGCAAATAAAGCGAAAAAGCAAAATTTTGGGGGAAATTCAGACCAACACCGACATAGTTACTTTAAGATGATTAATTAAGACACTGGTATTATCAGATGAGAAGAAACATTAACAAGCATCAGTAAGAGAGGCAAGTTTTACCTATTAACAATATTTTATCAAGAAAAGATCAAATGATAGCTCAGAAGCCAAGCGTAACATGGATATTTCACTGAAGAACCCCACATAGGGATTCTACTTATATGTTAGAGGCTCATCATTGCTGAATATTGATGGGTAAGGGTCAAAAATTGCGACCGAAACAAATTGACAACCAAAATAAACACCAACCAACAACCAAAAATTACAACCAAAATCTAAATAGAACGATCAACAGTAATAAGATCAATTGGATATTGAGAGCAGACATAACATCAAACTTACAGGTATTAGAACAAATTTTCATACACCATTAACATTCTAATTTTCTTTTAACCAAAAACAGAGTTTACAAAATAATACCTGATTTTGAACTGCCTTTGCCAACCTACTGAACTCCTTCTTCAAGATAGATTTGTGAGAAATTGCAGAAGGCTTGTTTTGTTTCCTTGACTTAGTTGTGGCCAACAACACAGCCTGATCCTTACCAGCAGGCTGAATGGTAACAGTTTTCTTGTTTGCCAAACCTACATATATCATTCTAAGAATAAATTCAACCAAAAAACAAATGAAATATAATAATTATTCAACTTATCATAACAAAATCAAGTGGATTTTTACAACTCAAAATTGAAATACGTGTTTTACATCTTAAGCAAAATAAGGCCAACATTTAGCTTTCTCCTCCACTACACTCATTGGTTAATCACAAGATCATAAAACTATAAATTTCATAATCATTCGAACTCCTACCTCAAACAATGCAATATCAAATATTAAATTTTTCTATCATAGTAAATTCAACATCAAAATAAAAAAGTAGCAAGATAAAACAATTTTAATACAAGGATTCATCCTACATAGCATACCATAGTAAAGTGAAATTTTACAACCTACAATGGAAAAGCATGTCTTTTTCTTAAACAAAAGAATGAAGCTAACATTAAGATCAATAAACCAACAATACCAATTTCAAAAGTTCAAAAATTTCAAATCATCTAAATTTCCACTTCAACAATAGAATCACAAATATCCTCACTTCCTATAGAGAAGTAAAACATCAACAAAAAACTTAGCATCTCAAATACCCATTATAAAAAACTCAAAAACCCCATCAAAATTTAAGCAATAAGAAAAAAGGGGACATACCAGAATACTTGAAGGAGTTAAGATTGTAGAGATTGTTGCTCTCTCTACTGAATTGAACACTCTGGGTGTTGTTGCCGAACTCTTTCACCAAGAAGGAGTTGTTCTTCTTCACGATCTCCCATATGAGTTGCCCTGGTACTGTCGCCATCTTCTCCTCCTTCGCCTGCAACGCACAACTAGGGTTTTTGTTTTGTTTTGAGTTTATATATAAGTTGCAATTGCAATAAGGAAACCCTAATTTATCGATCTGAATGAACCGGGTTCGGGAAATTCGACCCGTTTAAAGATCCACGAATTGTGGGTTCAATTGGACCAAAGATTTAGTAACCCAAATAAATAAGGCAAATGTTATTAACACCTCCACTTTTAAAATTTACCACCTCCTAATACAACCTTTATAACCCACCACTCCAAAAGATTCGAAAGCTCATCTCCATCTCTTCCCACCACCCCTTTACTTCTTACACCCCTTCCCCTCTCCATCATTATTCATGACTAAGGCGTTTGCTATTTAGTTTGAATATTTTGAGGTAAAAGGTAATCTATCTAAAAATATAACATATTGTTCGATTTTGTTTTGATCCAATCCCATTTTGGTTTAGATCAAAAGCAAATAAACAATAAATTAATACGCCTAATACTAGTAATAAAACAATTAAGTATTGAAATGTGTATGTGTTGTTGAATTAAGTTTGGTTCAATTTCAAAAACCCTAATCCAAATTCGTATTCGATCTTGTTTAATTGGTTAGTATTTTTTATCTAAATCAGTTTAAAAGTATCGCAATCAACTCCCCCAACCTTAAACCATGTTTTCGATTGGGAAATCCAAATTATTTTTGCATTTAGACTCCAACATAAGATCCATTTACTATCTAATTCAAAGATGAAAGATGCATTAAAATAACTAATTAAATGTGTATAAAATTAGTATATATAGATCACAGCCAAATAATCAAAATATCTGAAGCTAATAAATTAAGACATACACAACAAAAGAAAATGATAAAATTCTTGACAATCTGTATATGTATCTATGGCATGAAGACAAGGTTCCATACAATACAAAATTGAAATGGTGACCCACTCACAATTACAATTTTGGTTTAGCCTCTATGTAGGATTCATAGAATGGACTTTGGAATAAATTGCCAACTACAATTCCAGCAGCATGAGAGTACAATATATAAACTTACTGAACCAAACAACCAGATAAATACCTAATAAATAACCAACCATATCTTTACCTCTCATCCAATGTTACATTATTTACAGAGCCAAAAACAAGGCTCATGTGATTGAAACTCCTACCAGTTCTACATAAAAATGTCTTCAAATTGTACACAAGATTCAACCTTTTCATGGCAGAATGTGTGCTGCTGCTGCTGCTGCTGCAAACTGTGCATAAAGTTAAAAAATAAAATATTTTCTAACCAAAATCTCTTAAAATTTACCAACAAAGAAACAATTCTCTGCACCATTCATTCATTGTAAACCCTCTCCAATAACTCATTTCATTGGTTTGTTGTTGATACTGCACGGTGTGTCGACCGTGCCTGACCGCTCACTGCCTCGTTTATCCTACTGAATACTACTGTAAGTGGAATACAAGCTATAACCGGACCCTTCAGCTTATCTACCACTGGCTTTCTCTCGTCTTCTGACTGTCTGTGACCGGTCAACGAGGACAACTTCCGAATTTTTTTATTCAACAACCCAGATTTTTTTGACTTGGAAGATTTACTGCGCGAAAAACGTGACGATTTCTTCTTCGATGGCATGCGTCTAGTTACTGAATTTGTATGTGGCTTCTCCGCCTCACAATAGATATCCCCGACTTCCATGTCACCTACAATGCCACTCAACAATTTATCGCAATGACCATCCTCCAATACCTCAACTGTCAAAGGATGTCCGATAAAGGCTTTGCCATTTAGTTTACTCACAAGAGAAACCAAAGGGACGTGTTGTGGCCGGTAGCTGGATTTAACTTCTAGTTTAACATCATATAATGTCCCATCAGAACTAGAGTTTCTTCCAGGAAAATCCGCCATTTCATATCTGGAGTTAACAGTAAAGCGCGACTGGCGATAAGGAAGCGATCTCTGAGGTGCGAGAGATCCGTCCGGCAATAGCTTGGCTTCTACTGCTGTACCCCTGATATGCTTGCTCATGTCCCGAAACCCTTCTGCTTGACCTTCAGCAACAGGCTTGCACTTCATTTGAGAAGTAGAATTGTATGAAGTATTGGATACGCCAGTGCCATTCCAATCAACTTTCTGTTTCTGACCAGCACCTTGACAGAATCCATCCGAGTTCCCAATGCCTGTTAAATAACCACCAGATTCACCAGCCATGCCTGCATACTTTCTCGAGACTTGTTTTCTATTTTTATTTGTATGTCTTAAATTCCTCTTTCCTTTTGACTGCCACTTTGAACTATCATTGTCTGCTCTATCACCAACGGTATCGTGACCAGCAGCTGAACTGGTACAACCAGAATCATTCTTGAATCCATTTCTCAATGGAAAAGCTTCAGATTGACTAGCTTGACAAGATTGCGGTTCCAATGCACTAACTTGGGGCAACCCCGATGAACAAGAAACAAGCGTGGGTGACAAACCTAGCAGAAGAAATTGCAACAAAAATGTGAGGTAATTATCCAGCCTAGGTATGATGCAGCACAGAAGAAATATACTCGTACTTTATATACATAATTACCATAATTATGCTTACTCCACATCTAAAAACTCAAAGAAGAAACTTTAAATAATGAGTTTGCACACTAATATTGGGACATACACAAATAATGACCATGAACTTAAGATAAGTTTTCTTCTGCAGCAAAGTAAAGTGAATGTGCTGTATATCTCAAGTTTTTTACTTCGAAAGCCATGCTTCAACTTACCTTATTCAACTGTTACACTTCATGATGTATGATTCATTTTCTATCTCTCTTTTCAAAATTCCAATGTTATGTTCTACAGTTCTAGGAACCTCACAAACTATTTTACAAAATTTATGCAAAACATCAAACTAAACACCTAAATCTAACTTGAAACCAAAAGGCAAAGTTAGTAAATGGGAGTGGGAAGGAAAATCACTATTTAGCAAGCTACGAGGAGATACAAATTAACTGCAAATCATTTCAGATATATAAGAGTAGAATACAATAAGGAAATCACAGTCTAGTGTACCTGGTCCTGGAGTGAGTTTCTCTTCCCCTAGATCCCCAACAAATGGCACATCAAATAAGACATCAGAAGAATCATTGTCAGCTAGCCCTTGTATTCCCGAAGTGCCATTCTCCTTGACCTTGTGCTCTATTTGTGAAAAACCACTACCATGGTCATGAACAATTAATGAAGTCCCATTCTCACAAGCAGCATCGGCACGATCTGAATTGTGAATTTCCATTGCAGAACTTCTCTTTGAATCCATAAAATCTAACCCTGAAATCCTTCCATCAGTTATCCCACATAATGGAGGACTGCTTGAACTTGGAAGCTGATCACAAGTAACAGGAACTGATACCATGGCAGTACTCTCTAAAACCTTTGTCAAAGGCCGACGTCGATATTTTCTTTTCAATAATTCATGAACATTTGCCACCTGCGATCTCTTCCTTTTCAGAGAAGAATAACCCTTAACACCATTGACAGAAGTTCCGTTTGGCAGACCATTCCCTGCAATTGAATTGTTGAGGGAAGCACTGACATGCTGAGCTATCTCTGTTGGACCTGAACCCTGGACCTTTCTCTTTGACACTACACCAACGCCGAGGTCCTCAAGTCCTCTCATTCTCTTGACTCCTTCAGTTCCATCATCTTCTGAATCATTAGGTGTTCTTCTCCTCCTTCCCTGCAAAGATTGCATCTTTAAAGAACCATTACGATTAGGTTCTTCAAAAGATATACCAGATTGTGACAACTCTGGAGCTGAATTAGAATTGTCTCCAGAGTCACTTAAATCATCAGTGACGTCCTCGTTGACATCACCAGAATTAGACATTGTAGGTAATTCTCCAGCTGATTCACCGTGTTCACTACCAGATTTATCAGATCTGGAGCATAACGGTAAGGGTACCTTGTCCAAGTGAGCACTCTCTAGCTCAAGAGCATGAAGAATAGCATCTTCCCTGCGAGCATACTTCACTGCCTTCTTGCCTAAACTAGCAGCAGATGCCTTTGCCTTCTCAATGCATTCATCGTACTCTCCACAACGAAAAGCTTTTACCCGCTTTGATTTTTCAAGATTATACCAATCCCTTCACAACAAAGGAGTTTTTCCAAAATCAAACCTTATGCAGACATAAATGAGATTTAACACCTCAAACAACCAACAAATTCAAGAATCAAGATCGACAGTTTATGTACAGAAGCTAATGCAATCTATATTTTCTCTGATGTTTATATCTACGCATAACCTATGAAAATCTAAAGTAACATAATTAAAACGACTTCATAAGTCTCACTCTTCAAAAGAATGCACACTGATCTTTTGCTGCAAACAGTATATATCCTACAAGGGATCAAGTACAAGTGCGACATACTGATAGTATTCAATTTAAGAGCAATGATCCATGGCTCAATGGCAGAAACGTTTCCTAATATCTCAGAAAACCCAAAAAGGGCGTCACACGGTAACTCCAAATTTCCAATAATATAAACCAGAACCACAAAATCATTTATGTAAAATTGCTTTGAAAAAAGTCTCCACAATATTAGGATATAAACCAACATCTTATTGAAGTTATTGAAAAGCTTGTTTCAAATGTAACAATCCATTGCATGGTGTGAAGCCGCCGCTACGCCCCCTCCCCTCAAACGCTCGAAAAAACTAAAACTTCATTTTTCAAGCAAGCACCATGCAGCTACAGAAACATCCTAAAACTTCAAAATGATCAAACCAGAAATATATAACTACAGCGCACCACCCAATTAAGGGTGCTATTGGCAGATATAAAAAAGATAGTTAGACAAGCATGCAACAAATTATTAAAAGCATAGCTTCCTATTATGCCAAAATCAATTCTCTCCACACAAAACCAACAAAATAATCAAACACCAAGTCTTTGTTTAGGAGGGGGTTTAGGAGTGGAGTGTTTATGGCAAGCTCTCCCTTGTTTGGGAGTTTTTATAGTACAGGAAATGAATGGGAGATTCTCTAAAAACCCTCCAAACCCCTTCTCCATGGTTATATTTTCAATCCCACAAATTGAGGGGTTTCGAAATCCAAACAAAGAGAGGGACCACCCTCTCCTCTCCTACACCCAAAACCCTTCTTCTCCCTCCTAACTTTCAAACACAACCTTAACATCAAAAGCAACAATCATAAGGCTAAAAACTTGTAAACTATCAACAAAACAGGTAACACCAAAAAAAGCTACAAAAATGCACACAACACAAGAACACAAGCCAATTAATAAAAAACAAAAGTGAAGGACCAATATATAAATAAATCAAATAATAAGAAGAAACACTTACACACTAGCATCCTCACGACCTAAAAGCTTCACCGGAGTACCCGATCTCGGAGAAACCAAACAACCTTCAGACAATTCATCAAGACTCATTATCCGACCCGGCCACCACGACCCATTTCTTCGCCGGACCCAAACCAAACCACCAACCGAAGCATTTATTCCATTGATATTCGATTCTCCAGAACTACCCATGTCACTTCAAAAAAAAATAAAACCAATCCTAAACCCCCATTGCAGAACAACCCAAGTTCAGAAACAGCTGAAAGTTTTCACTTTTGAATGAAACAGCACAACCCCTTTAAACCTAAAACAGAAAACACACCAAAAAAACATTAAAGACTAAATTTTTACCAATCGTGCATGCAATAAAAAATAATAAATTTACTCAAAAAATAATTAAAAAAAAAGGGGTAGAAAAAATGATGAACCTAGACAAAGGGGTTGTGGAGGGAGAAGATCTAGCTAAGAGAAAAATGGAAGAGGGTGAAGAAGTGAAATGGAAATTGAAGAGTAAAAAAAGGATCTAAATTAAGTGTTGTTTAGACATTTTGGTAAAGAGAGGATGTAGAGAGAGTCACGGTGGCATGTAGAGAGAGTACAGAGAGTTGAGTGTGGGTGGAAAAGAGGGAGTGAGTGAGAAGAAGCGGTTCCTGAAGAGAGAGAGAGAGAGAGAGAGAGAGAGAGAGAGAGAGTGCAGTGTTCCCTGTTTGGATCAAAATGTAAGTTATGGAATCTTTTAGGCACTTGGTCCATTTAGAAATGAGGAGGGAGCCAAATAGATGCTTTTTTTTTCAATTTTTAATGTGTGTATGGTGAATTTAGGGTAAGTTTTTTTAGTTTGTTAAATATTCTAAATAAATAAATTTTAATATTTTATAATTTATATATTATTTTTAAAGTTTTTCAAAATAAATGGAAACTATCTTATGTTTGTTTGTTGTAGTGGAAAAAAGTTTTTTTTTTAAAGGTAGCTATAAATAATTATTTTTATGAGAAGATATTAAAAATAGCTTCACATTTAAAGTAGTTTTATATATTTTCAGATTTTATTTTTAAAAAAAAAGTTGTAATAAATAAAAAACATCTTTAATTAATTGTTTTTCTAGATAATTTTAAAATATTATCGAAATTAATTTTTTAAGATATATATTTTTTTAGTCCAATAA
>JBBPBT010000850.1:18963161-18988161 GCA_037974875.1 Cicer bijugum | reverse complement strand
CATAAAATGTGACTCTAAATTACTTATCGACATGGTTACAAATATTTGCAAGATTAATGGGACTACCTCTTCGTTGATTTGACGTATTCAAAACTTGTTGAATCGTAACTAGCGCATTCTGGTTCGTTATACTTAGCGAGAAGGCAGTAATAGTGTTGATTGACTTGTCAGTTTTAAACTTACTATAGATTCTTGGATATTTATTGTTTTGGAGACACCTCCCACTAAGCTAAATGGTATATATTTTTATGATATTTGTGCGGCTTACATGTCAAAAAATGTTCTTTTAATTGTTTAGTTTGTTTTTTTAGGCTTTGATGTACAAAAAAAAAATAGTTAAAATAGTTACAATATTTGGATCAATACAAAATTTCATAGTACTATTAATTTAATATTACGAACTCCCTAAGTCCAGTTTAAATCAAGAGCAGTGCTAACAAACACTTTATTTATATAATTTTTTTTGCAGTGAATTTTTTTTACGATAAATATAAATTTTATTCATAATATTAGAAAACATTACATAATATGTGAACACCGCGTAAAGAGATAAACTTCAACCAAAATCTAGAACCTACTTCCAACCAAACGAAGTTTTTCGCACGCTATCAAAGATTAAAGAGATATAAAAAATTCTATAGCCATTTGTCTTTATCTCTATCATGTTAACAATCATATCTTTAACTTCTACAAGCACGTTTTGACTACAAATGTCTAAATAAAATTGTGTAATCCATAATTATATAGAGAAAAAAAGGGATATCCATTGCACACAAAAGTGTTCATAAATGTCCATTTTTTTTAGGGTTTTTCATCAAACAACATGAGTGTATACTTAAAACACAATAAAATAAACATTACTATATCTAATATCAAACAACATTAATAAAAGTAAAAAACACAGCTGCCAAGGTGAATTAGGAGGAGGACGAGCATTGTACCTACTTTGATGTTGGAGGAACATTTGTGGAGGTGGATGGTGATGGCGGAGGCGTATTGACTTTGACACTAATATTAGTTGAGCCTCTATATGTTTGAACAAAAGAGGAATTGTTGAGACTTTGCGACGTAATTATAGAATTCCTTAATAGAGTTAAATCTCTTTTTTTATTTTTAAATGATTTGAGAGAAAATAACGTGTATAAAGAAAAATGAGAGGTATTTAGTTAATATTGGTAGAAATTTTTTGTCTAAGAAAAAACAAACAAATAAATAAACTTCCATAAAAAGGAAGAGGTTATGCACCTAAAAAAAGGAGAAATGAATTCATCCTCAAACCCTAAATGAAAAAGAATTTATAGCAAGAAGAAATATAATCCATTAGAAAAAATAAAATTAACAATAATGTATGTAAATATGTTAGTAAAATACGTATGCAAACTTATTAAATAGTGAATTGAAAATGAATTTTGATTTGAAGATGAAAATATTTTTAAAAGTAAAGAATAAATTGGGTATGAAATAAAAAAAAAATTAAATAAAAGATGCTTGGTATAATTTTTTTTACTGAGATACGTAGATTACTAAGTAACATAAAAAATGAAAGAGTAAAATTTTAGTTAGGTAAAGAAAAATGTAACTCACCCTTTATATTATTAATATTCTCGATTAAAAGGGTATGTACATACTTTACACATTTTAAAACACTTTTAGCAATAATATATTAAATATTTATAAATAAAATTATATTTAACTCATTCTAATGAATAGGTAGAATCGAAAAACAAAATTGTTATTATTATTTATTGTTATATTTTGTAGGTAAAAAAATAATTATTAGTATATATTATAAAAAATAATAAATAAATAAATAAAAAGCAAAAATTAAAGCGTGATTTGGCCATGGATGAATATACAGAGAAACGAAAAGGGGGCGTGTTTGAGTGATTAGGTCTTTCTTCTTCCTTCCAGACACTCTATCACTTCACACCCATTTTCAACAATTCAATCCAACCATGACAGGTATTTTCCAATTTCAATCTTCAACTCTCTATTTTCATTCTATTACTATATGCTTTTACTTCTAATAACTTGTTTTCATTCACCTCCATTAACACTGCAAATATTCCTATTAAAACGACACCGTTTAGTAAATCAAACCCTTATTCCACAATTGCTTATTATTATTATTATTACATGCAGACTACGCGCAAGAACAAGAAATGGAGATTGAAGCATTAGAAGCCATACTCATGGATGAATTCAAAGGTTTTCTTTTATGCATATCTATGCTATTTTTTTTTTTTTTAATAAAAAAGCTATTTTTATTTGTCTATTTGTTTTTTTATGTTGAGAAAAATGGCTTGATTTTTATGTTTGATACTTCATGATGGTAGAAATACACTCTGGTGAAAGTGGTCTAAGTACTTCCAATAGGTGCTTCCAGATTAAGGTCACTGCTCAGGTAAAATGTTACTTCATTCTTTTACTACAGTTTCTGTGTGTGTGTGTGTGTGTGAATGTAGTTGCAAATCCAGGACCCTGGCTCAGACGGTGCAAAAAATGATAGTACTTTAGATTTTAGGTGTGTTAGGCTAAGGTACAAAAAAAGAATCTAGGGTGGTCAGAATGTAAAAAGAGGAAATAGGAGGTATTGGTACAACTTTTCAAAGTTCAAGGTAGGCAGGTGAACACCCTCACCATGCATGGGATCTGCCCCTATATATATTATAATCATGATTTTAGATTTGTATAATATTTTTAATCAATTGAAGAATATAACGACATACTTTGATATGCGTAAGATGTAGTTGACCTCGCCTAACCAAACAAAACCTTTTGTTGCTGTTGAAATCTACGGTAGAGTTTGTATCATACATTCCATTTTAACTGTCAGTTTTATTAGAAGAATTGTGTTCTAATTTATTTGTTGTTTTCAAATTTCAATGCAACATTAACTATTGTTGTCAATTATACTCTTCTCTACTTATTGCAGAGAGAGAAGTATGTGCAATATGATAATGAACAGTCAAGGGTATCATAGAAAATAGACAATTAATTTCATAAAAAAACAACAAAATTTGTTGACTTTCTTGTTTTGTGTAAAACAACTTTAAACAGCAATTAAAAAGGCTCAGAGATAGTAACCTTTTTGCTAGTGGGAGCTTCGAAGTTAAAATAAGTCACATCTCTTCACTTACGAAAAGGTTCTTATAAACTTGTAGATGTTTATGGAGAAGTTGAATGGGAGAGTTTTTCAAAAACTTTGAGATGCATAAGCTTATTTCAACTTACGGGAAAAGTTAGGGTTCTTTTAATATATATGTTTCTAGAAGTGGTTCTTAAGAATTAGCTAAACTGGTTTTATGTCATGGATAGTCATAACTGTTGATCTTATGCAGATATTATGGAATCAATCTGTGTCTGAGTTACATTGTTGCTAATAATATGTTTTGACTACTTGAGCAAAATTTATCTTTGTCTTCATTATTTTAAATAAGAACAGAACATTTTCCTGTTGTATGTGGCTGTTGAACTTAATTGCAATTATTTGGAGTTATATTAGTGTTTTTTCCGGGAAAAGGTAACTTGCTGTACATAGTTCAATGGAATTCAGCGTTACTAGATATAGAAGTTGGGTTCATTTCCATTACTTTCCCCCTTTCTTTAATGTGCTTAGGCAACTGAGACATCTTCCTCGTCACATAAATTCGCACAAGTGACCCTTCTATTTGTCTTTGTTGTGCAATTGAACAGGAGGAAGAGGAAGATGGTTCAATTACTAATCCAGGTTTCTTCCTCTTTGATATGTTATTTTCTTTTCCATCTCGTCTTTCTATTTTATTGAAACTTTTGATTTTGGAATATCTTATCGCTTTCTTCCAAAGAAATGACTCTACTTTTGGAGCTTATTTTCTAAATCTCTGATGTGTAATATACAAAAGACGTGGTTGATATTTTTGTTGCAGCTCAACTGGCTTTGATCTTCGCACACACAGAAAAATATCCTGACGAACCTCCGCTTTTGAATGTGAGCAGGTCAGTATTTTGTCTGTCTAGTTAATGTCAAGTGAAGTGCACACATTATTGCTTTATTTACGATATACTAACATTAAGACGTTTTTGTTATATTTCACTATACTAGTTTGCAGGGAATACCTGGTGAAGATTTAAGGATTTTGAAAGCAAAACTTCAACAAGAGGTGGTCTTTAATCCTGCACTTTTGCTGTTTACTCTTTGAGCCGAACCAGTCTTTGTTCTATACTTGCACTGGTTGTCATCCAACTCGAAAGACTTCTTTATGGTCATTCTGAATTTAATGTTTCCACTTGTTATGTATATGCATTTCACCCTGCTCAATGTGTGATGGGTATGGAACTCGAGACTTGTTGTGGATGTGTCAGGTTATAGAAATTTTGATATAAAACTTGTGTTCTGCAGGCATCTGAAAATCTTGGCATGGCTATGATTTACACACTCGTTTCCTCAGCTAAAGAGTGGTTGGCTGAGCGGTTTTGCCAAGACTCGGATGGTGTGAATGCTGAAGCAGAAGAGGCTGCCAAAGAAGATGTAAGCATGTCTACTATAATGTTTTTTTTTTTGCTAGTTAAATGATTTCGTAATTTCAAGTATAAAGCAATTGTTCTTTTAAGATTTCTGAGCATGCTAGGTAGTCGTGAAGCATGGACAAGTGAACATGATAACACTACTGGAATCAGATAATATTCAATATGAATATGCATATATTTATGACTAAAGAGTATAGAGCTTTTATTTCCCTCTTTTTTATTTCATTTATTTTATAAATCTTCTAAAGTGTCATATACATGTTAGAAGGTTTAGGGTTGGTTGACGTGGCAGGATACTTAAGCCGATGTGCATAGACTAGCTAAAGTCCTAGGACGAGGAGCTGCAATATTATGCCCTTATTAAACTAAATATCCAAGGTTCATTGACTAGTTAGCGAGTACTGAATAACGGTAGCAAGATCACCAATGCTGAATGTTATATCATCTCTGTGATATTTGCACAGATAGTATGTTTTGGTCAATGGAAGTAATCATTTTTGCTCATATATTTGCATACTTGTGTTCAATAGAGATTTGTTTTCAAAGACAGTGTTGACTGCTACCATTGTCCTTTTTCTTTAACAAACTGTTGATCAGTAGATAATATATGTAAGGTGTGGTTAGGGGTGTTCGGGGATTGGGTAAGGATTACACTTGTTTTAAAGGAAGCATAATCCTATCTAATTACATAGTTACATAGTTGTCCTTATTTCATCCTCCAGTAATTTTGATTCTAAATTTAAATCTGATCCAATCAAATCTAAAACTATTTGGATTGAATTTATTTTATTTTTTTAATTTTTACTACACACTTAATAATTGACAAAATATACAATAAACATCAAAAATCAATTTAGAGTCTCAAATATTTCATTTCATCCCATAATTGAATTTTACAAACATAGTAATATATTTCATCTCAGATGTGTCAAACATAACACTGATATGATCAAAATTCCAATTACTCGTTATAATATTTGTTTATTATGAAGGAAAAAACAATTTGAAGTGGTTATTCTCCATAGTGGAAGCTTCAATAATCAATACATGGTTATTATTCTGCACAGTATTTGAAGTGGAGAGAGTGGGGTGTAATTCTTACAAAAGTTATATAGTTGATTGTACATGGTAGACACACATCTAGAATATACATCATTTGTATATGTCTACTTGTATGTTTTAGTATGTTTCAAAGTATAGTCCTTTAGTACATGATAGTCAAATTAGTAAAAGTGCTAGTAGTGATTTGTTCATGCCTTATGTTGTTCTTACCTGGACTCAATTTAAAACAAAGATATGTTTTTCTCTGTAGTATATTATTTTTCCAATTTTTCACATTTGCCTCTGAAATATTGTACTGAAAAACTGCCTGACAATTTTTGATCTTTAACTATTCTTAGATAGTGATACCCCATGGAGAACCAGTTACTGTTGAAACATTTTTGGCATGGAGGGAAAGGTTTGAAGCTGAACTAGCACTTGAGCGAGCCAAGTAAGCCTCTTATAGTTGCTCTTATTGTATGGCACACATTTCTAAATTTCTATCTCCACAATTTTTAAAATACAAAAGGTTTTTTGTGTAGCTGAGTAAATCAAGTCAACTGAGTGTGCATGTATGACACCTGATTATCAGAGTAGGGCTAGGGTTATTAAGGGCATACTTATGTCGTGGGAGAAATGAAAAGAAAATGAGTGGGAGTTTGTAAATTTGTAAGTAGCATTTATAACAAATAATACAATAGAGTTGGTGATAGTTAAAAGGATTACAATCTCCAACCCAAATTTTTTTATTTTTGTTTAACAGATGATTGAAGTCTGATAGCCTGCAGCTACGACTTTCCTTCTGTTCTTATGCCAAAACCATTTGTCCTGTTTGCAGGTTAATGCCAGAGTCTGTGCTGGCAACTCCGAAGGAAAAGAAACTCTCTGGTAGACAGTGGTTTGAAAGTGGAAGGATGGTACTTTTTTGTCCTTACTAATTACTATTGATGCCTTAAATTGATATTTTTTTCTGTTACAAGTTTCAAGTGTATAACTTATTACTTGTGACTAAAACATACTTGAACATTGAATTAATTTATATTTCATAAAAAAAAATCCTCCAAAATGATTATAAGACCTGTCACCTGTGAGCTATAATATTATCACAGGTAGCCCAATAACCAATAATTCACTTGATTACAAGATAACCACACTAATGGCTAATGCGATCTGGCTTTTGAATTTGTTAGGATTTGTTTCACTTAAAACACTTCATAACTTAATTAACTATAGTTTAGAATAGTGTTTCCTATTTCGTAAGTATCACAACTACAAATAGTTTCTTTCAACAATTCTCCCCCTAAATTTTATGAGCACATAAATGATACAAGTTAACCTAGAGTGAAAAAGGTTTTCTTATTGTTTTGTATAAAATATAAATAATAGACCTGGTTTTGTTTGTTCGCAGAAAGGTGCAGCTATTGTTACTGAGGAATTGGACGAGGAATTGGATGAGGAAGATATCTTTGATGATGATGATTTCGAAGGTCTCTTATTCTCTCTATCTCCACATCTAATTAATTTGCTGTTTCTCAGCAGCGAAAACCTTCATATTTTGTCTATATGAAGTTTATGCATAATAATGATAAAATACATGTTTTATTTGTATCGTGGCAGATGACGAAGACGATATGCTTGAGCATTATTTAGCTGAAAAATCTGATTCATCCACACATTCTTCCATGCGAGCAAGTTAAATTTCATTTGCAGTTTTATCATGTAGAGAGGGATCTACAGCTTTCCTTGCCGGGTTTTGAGGGAGTTAGCATCCTTCTAGGGTAAAGGAAAGATAATTTAGCAGAAAATTTTGGAGTGTGACAAACGAAACCATTTTTATTTGAAGTTGTCAGCCATGGATTATATGAACGCGATAACTAATCAAGACACAAACTATTCAACTAAATTTAAAAGTGAAAGAAATGACATGCGATTGTTTAATAGTGAACTAGTATGCATCCATGCAAAAGTATCTTGTAATAAAGCAATAATTTTCCTATGTTTTTATTTCATTTCAAATCGAGTATAATGAGGTGTCTAAATTTGGATTCTCTCAAACTTGATTTCATAAACTCTACGCAGAAAGTTGTTATCCCCACCTCTTTTGCCATTGTCAGCCTGTCATAGTTGCAATAACTTTATATCAACTCGAGTGTTTTTTTCAGGGGATCAACTAAAGGTTATAATAGTTGAATTTGAATTATTTGCAGTTTACGATGAAACTAGACTAAATGCAGTTATAAATTAATTCTGTTCATTTTTTTTAACAAGTTCCCAATTCTGACCTGTACCATTTTTTGCATAATGCAAGGCCAAAAGAGAGTATTAATTGAAATATTGAACTAACCATTTCTAGGGGTTTCAATTTCACTTGAGTACCTTAAGGACATGTGTTCTATTGTACAATCAAACTTATGCAATTCATATGTAATTTAATGACTAACAACGGACTATTGGTACTTATTTTCTCGTTTCATATTTTGCCTCTAAGTTTCATGGCAAAGATAACACGTTGCATATTTTTAAGACCGAGTTGATATAAGTAGGGCATCACTATCCAATAACCCTTACATACACTTCATCACTACATTCACCATGTAGGGCACTTTTCAAATTCAATGTATAAGGGTCTCATAGGATTTTTTTAAATAAATATGTAGTATATCATCGACCAGATTTTTAAAAGGGATACTGTGAACAACAATTATATTAAAGTTAATATTTTATTTCTAATCTCAACATCCAAATATTTCAATGTTTTGAGCGATTATCAAGCCGGGTTAATCAAGGCAAGGACACAATTGCTCCTTTAGCTTGACAATATTATACAAGTAAAATTTGTCCTCTAAATTATGATTTCCCCTTTTCTAAGTCGATTTTTATATTACAAATTATACAAGGAAATATTCTTTCTCAATAGTGACATGGTGTCATCGACCCTAGGTGATAAATATCAGCAACATGATGCCATCCAAAGTTTTGCAACATTCAATTTTTATACACAACCTTGATCAGTCATGGCTTGAGCAATAGTTAGAAAGGCAGAGATAACCGCTCCATGTACCAAAGCCCTGACATATAACAACAATAAAAAAAACATTAACTAGGGCTGATTATGATTAAGAAAAGCTAAAACCACAACATACTTGAATATGATTAAGAAAAGCTACTAAAGAAATAGATACACGGCATGAATAATATCCGATGACTAATTGGAAGCAAGTTTTCTTTAATAGAGCACTGATAGAATTGAAGAATTGCAGTTGCAATTTCAGTTTCAATGACTAGTTACACAAGAACGCCTTTTATTTCGATAACTAGTTACACAATTTATTAATTTATTTACTTACTCAAATTGCAGAGATACCATATTGTTATAGATAAATAAACAAAATGGTAAATATAAAGGTTTGTTAGAGCTTTCGTTGGTGCTGTTATGTTATTGAAAAAAACACTTACTCAGGGCTTTCTTTTTGATAGCCAAAATCAGTTGCAGCTTTTATAGCTCTTTGATAAGTCTGTTTCATTGCTTCCTGCCAAAAGAAAAATAGCAACATCAGTTGATATTGAACAGTATGCAGCTGAAACTGACCAAAGTGTGAAAGAAAAAACAACAATTAACAACAGTAACCCTGAAAAAAAACCACGAAATGCGTATTTGTCTATATTCCTTGGCAGCACACATGACATTGCGTTGTTTATGGAGATTGCACGCTTTCTTTTTTCCCCAAAGACTAACATGTAAGAAATCAAGTTTCATTCAACTTGAGTAGAAAGAAATAAAAAGAGAAGTATATAACGCTCAACAACTGCAAACCTATCAACCATTTATAATTCTTAAAAGGCAAATTATATGATTTGTAAGAACAATTTATTTCAAATAGCTACCTGCAATTTAGATTCAAAGTCCTCTGGTGACCAGTGCATCAAACTGCACTCGTGATTCAATTCAAGTTCTCCAGCTACAACCTACAAGCAAGGAGAACAAAAGATCAAAGAAAAGTCCATCCATTTCCAAATGTCACCCCTAAAGCCAAATGATACTACTCAATCTGACATAAACTTGTGAACAACAGTTTCAATTTGAAGTTTTGTATTATTGAATGATAAGGGTTTAGATAAGTCTATTCGTGCATACAAACATCAATGAACTGTTGCATCAAGGCAGTTTCCATTACTAGAACCATTGACCAACAGGCTTGTGTGACCATCTAATGACAGTTTAACATATAGGCAGCAAGGGAAGTAATTATTAAACGAATAACATTATGACTCATGTTTGGGGAAAAACAAAACAAAGCAACAATATGTTAAATTCCTCAAACAGTTCGCATAAAAACTCTCAATTATGGATGATAAATTTTGCACCGTCATCATTGAATGTGAGTAGTTGTACACCACGACCAATTAATGTAGGAAAAACTAAGTAAACATCTCACCCCTCCAGCACCAGCAGCCATTGCAGGAGCAACAAGAACATTAGCTTTCCTCAGAACTTGAACTGCATCAGGAGTACATGGCATGTTTGAACCTATGATTGAAATAATAAGAACCAGATTTCATTAGTATATATCTATGAGAAAGAAGATAAAAAAAAGGTAAATACATATCGCATCTAAGAACAATAACTACCTTCTATTAGTATACGACAGCCTGAATTAACCAAATTCATGGCATCAGATTGATCAATCTCATTCTGTGTTGCACAAGCAAATGCAAGATCGCACCTTTCACTCCAAGGTTTTGCTTCATCATAATATTTGGACCGAGCATAGGTCTTTGAATAGTCTCTACATACACCAGTTTATGAACAAGGAACATAAAATCAAATATAACTGTCGGCATGAAACATAAATAAACGACAAAAGTGATACAAACCGCAAACTTCTATGCTGAGCTTTGATGTCTCTCAAAAATTGTACTTTCATGTAGTCAAATCCATCTTCATCAACCAAATAGCCCCTAGAATCTGATAAATTATAAATACTTTAGTTAATAAAGTGCACATTCTGTGAAAAGATTAGGGTACATAGAAGAGCTCAAAATGTCACTGACCATCCTATATTTAATTACCACTATTCTTAATGAAGGCTTTCATTCTTGTTAGAACAAAAGAACTCACATGTCATCTTACAAAATGCAATAGCGTACATATACTCATCAAAGAAAACAAAAATTACCTGATACTGAAATCGGAAGAGCACCATATGCAATTAGCTTCTCTAAAACATGCAATGCAATCTTTCCAGAACCACTCACTACACATCTACAGGAAATTATAGATTATAAGAGAATTCCAGGATCACAAAAGTGTGAACAAAAAAAAGGAGACAACAAATTTCACACTTGATAACTGGTTTTAAAAGGAATGAAATTATAGAAAATGGGACTTCGCAAGCTTCTAATCTTGATGGAATTTTGAATTCAAGAAACATTTTATCGATAAAAAAAAAAAAGGAATGCTTAATAATGACAAAAGAGAAGGGTCAGAAAGGTAAGGACAACAGTCTTTATAAAATGGTCTGAATTCAAAAAGAAACCTTAATCCTTTGAGTTCTTTATTCATGTCAGCTAGCATGAGCTGGGCAAAGAAAACCTGCAGATGCGTGAAAAACTTGTTAAATTTAATCTTGAAACAAGGGTTAGAGAAAAAAACTATTCGTGACGACATCCTTGACGGGAATGGGAAGTTGACAGGAAAATTTAAAGGACCTGTCGTAAAAGGATCCAGAAAAAAAGAGAAAGAAAATGGAGCAATTAAAAGTTAAAATTACCAGCCCATAGCCAGTAGCTTCAGGTCGAAGACTGGAGCCAGACCAAAATATTCTTGGCCCTGTAAAAGTTCCCTGCAGAAGTATCCCAAAATATTACCAGCCCATGCATATATAAAATTACATGACAATAAAAGTTTTCCCTTTTCAATGAATGCCAACATATCTCAAATTATCATGTACTATACATGATGCATAATATGCACATTGATTTGTATACAGTAAAGCAGTAACCCAACCCAAGCACATAAAGGAAAAGATAACAAGGGAAAAAGTTTTTAAAAAAATATACAACAATCAGCTTAAAATGAGAAGATAAAAATAATAACATGAATACAAAGTAATGCCTAAACTTGGTTTGCAAATGTAAGATGTATCTAAGTTATACAATTGTTAATTTCTGTGGCCATTGGGCTTTATGTTTATTGATATTTTGTTGAAGTTACGTAAGATAGGCATGTGGCCCGATGTCTTGTGGGCCTCAGAAGGGCAAGTACAACAAAACATACTCAAAGGTACCACCAACAGACTGCATAGCTACACAACGACTACTCTGATATACCAAAAAGAAAGTCCAACAGAGGACAATACATCCACACAAGGATGAGGGAAGAGAAAGAGTGAAGACTTTAAATTGTGATTAAGGTTTAGATGCAAAAACACTAATCACTAGCCCTTATTTATACTTATATTAGACTGTTAATCCTTTTTAAATAAGAAAATAAATCTCAAAATATAAAGAAATATGAAAAACAATCCTAAGAGAAAACCTTAGATCTTATAAGGAAAAAATTTCATTTTGAATTGATGCTAAATCACTCAACAAGAGGGATAAATTTGGTTAACCAATATACTAAAAATAAGGAAGAGAACAAAGTGATAAACCTTCTCGAGAAGGAACCATACGCTCCTCACTCAGACTTGCCTAATCCAATTTCCTTTCAATCCTTGTCTAACTTCCATCATTCCCCAATTCCCTTCACTCCAATATATAGAAATGATTTTCTATCTCTCACTCCATTCAACAATTACCACCTGCCCCATTCTGTTATAACTCCTCCTTCTAACCACTTCCTCTATACCATGATGCCTATCAGCCAAACTGCATTTGGGATAGCCGTCAAAAGGCTTTTGAGACAAACTAATCTAAGGCTTTTGAGACAAGTTATGGAAGTAGCACGCAGAAAAACCCACTAAGCCATTAGACACCTAATCCTAATCAAATAAAGGGGGAGATCATGAAACATAAAAAAATATGGAAATCAAACCTAAGATATTCTAAGTTACTCGAAGATCAAGCCTAAACATTACGAGATATAAGATATTTTCCATGTATTCTATCAGATAAAATACATAAAAAGATGAAAAGTAAATCACTGAAAAGATAGTTAGGGTTTAACAATGCTTGAATTACCTGAAAATTACCAGCTAAACGTCTATACTGTCCAAAAAGATATCCCATCTCACGAGTACCAACGCCCATGTCCTCTGATGGAAGGTCCTAATATACATCCATACAATAATAGTATTTTGAACAGGCCTTCAACGTGAATTAGGTTAAAAGATACAGGAAAAGTGTACTTTCAGTTACCTTGTCAGGACCAAGGTATCGAAACATCTCAGTCATTAAACTCTGGCAAAATCTCATAACCTGCCAGCATACCAAACTAATATTTAGTAATTATAATTTACTTATAAAATAAAAGTACACAGCTAGAGATTAAACTGCTAACTTGCCTCATTATCACTTCTTCCTTTTGGATCAAAATCACTTCCACCAGCTGCTCCTCCTAATTTGTAAGGTGATAAAGCATTCTTTAAGGTCTGCAGAGAAGAAATTCTGTATAAAGTGGTCCATTACGGAAATGCAGCTTGAAATTTAGATAGTAAAATTTTTTGATATGTGAGCCTCATTATATTTGTCAAATATCAACTAATAAAGACTTATTACTCAACCAAACTCAAGATGGTATTACTAGTATAATTTTGTGTGAATATATGTTTTCTGTCCCAATGATTAAATCTCTGTCCCAATAAATACCAAAAATATTTGTAATACCTGCTCAAAGCCAAGGAATTTGGTAATACTTAAATTCATTGTTGAATGAAAACGAATGCCACCCCTGCATGGACCCATTGACTGGTTAAATTGTACCCGAAACCCCCGATTAATGTGTGTCTCACCCCTATCATCCACCCATGGAACTCGGAAAATAATCATTCGTTCAGGTTCCAACAAGCGCTCCATGATGTTAACATAACTGGAAAATGAGGATATTAATGATATTATGAGTCCAGTTCTAAAACATTAGCTTTGTCATCCAAAGTAATAATAAATAAATAAACATCCGTAACAATATTAAAAACATTTATACAATAATAACCATTTGAACAAAACTCACTGAGAATTTTTCCCGATGACTCTCTCAAGAGCTTGAACTACCTCCTGGACTGCCTGAATGAATTCAGCCTCATGAGGATCCCTTTTGAGTGTAGCTTCAAGAATTGATCCTGCTGTTTTTGACATTACAGCTTCAATTATAGAATTTGTCAGGCTATACCCAAAAGAATGCAAGCATTTTTATCAAGAAATTGAATAGTGTGCACATAAGTATCAAGAAATTCATCATGTAAAATGTAAAACAGAAATTCTATTAAGAAGAAGAGAAATGGGCTTGAAATTTGCCAGAGAGATGGTGATAATGTGAAGCCTGGCATTTTAAGATGCACACTGAAGTTTTAACAGTTAATATTATTCAGGACAGAAGAAGAAAGAAACCTTGAATATCAAAGTCAAGGTCAAGGTCAAGGTCAAGATCAAGATTAATATGAACATCATCAAGTTCAAAAAAATCCATAACACACAGACAGACAGAGAGAGGGAGGGAGAGAAGAGAAAACTGAATCGGCAACTATATTTTTAAGTGTGAATATTGCAATGTGCATTGTATATATATACAGAGAGAGAGAGAGAGAGAGAGAGAGAGAGAGAGTTACTTGAGCCAAACAAACTCTAAACAGAATAACTGCCACAAACTGAAGCCTAAGGCTTAGCTGGCTTAGAACAGAATTTCAAAATAATCTAGACTCTGTCACTGACACTACTCCTTCAAGAAAGTATTCAAGGAAACTACATTTTGCAAAGTGGTCATTAAAAGAGGGGAGGGACAAAAAGAGTGAGAGGGAACAAGGAAAAACGGTTGTATACCATATAATATTTATTTGAAATGACCAAGATAATTCAGATTTACCTAATATATTCAAAACATAATTCCTATTAACCTATATATTATTGATCAAATGCATCTTTTGTGGCATTTCAACACAACTAACTACATATTTATCATGAACATAGGACTAATAATTAAAATGATTTGGGATAAGATCATAGTTTCTGAATTCCACTAACGTTTTTAACGAAACTGAAAACATAATTTGCACATGTTGGTTATTATAGCATGCTCAGAAAGCCAACCTTTTACATAAACGGGCTTGTCAGCTAAAATTTTATCTTTGGAGGCCGATTGAAGACGAAGAGCCTCTTTATGAAGCAAACTATTATTGTGTTCTTCGAGGGCACTCATCTGCATATTCCGACTGCCTTCATTCCCATAAGGATTTCTTCTATGCTTACGGCCGAATTCCCTGCAGACAGAGCAGAAAATCCTCGGTGTCCCGTCTTTCACATCGACATAAGCCCATTTGTAAGTGTCTGCCCATTCCTCTCTCCATCTTTTAACAACCTTTTTCTTCCTTTTCACCTGTTGGGTCTGAGACATATCTTGAGCATCATTGGAAAGCTGAGAAACCCCCATCATCTGCTTGCTCTCACCATGCTCTTCCGCAGAAGATTCCCGCAACGGTGCACCAATTAGTGTAGTATTGCCAAATGAAGGATCATCTTCCCCAGGTCCGATTTCTAAATCAATCTCTTCACCAATCTCCCTCACAACCAAGTGATGCCTCTGTGCTTGCTGAATCAAATTCATATCATCCATTGCAGAATTCATCCCTATTCCAGTGGTTGGCAGAAACATTCAGCATGACAACCCTCCCCACAAATCTAAAATGATTTGCTTTCTGTCAAGACCAATACAACAAATAATAAATTTACCTCTTTAAAGTTAATACTAACAAAAGAATTATTCACAAGATAATTATAAAAGGGAAAATGTTTGTTCTTGAGCGACAAACATTCAGATAATTCAGCTTCACAGCATGCTAGGCTTAATGGAACTAGACTACTCTAACTTAGCCTATGTAGCACATACAATTTAGATCGAAAGCATATCCGGTGTCCAACATGCGTTGGTGTTGGACATCAACAAAACAATGATACATGTGGTTTCATTCCTTCTATTTTCTTAAATTATTACCAGGTGTCTATATGTCAGTATGAGACTATCATTGCCGTGTATGATGTCCAGTCATAGATTGTAGCCACACAAGAAATAAAACCAACTATCACTCTAGTGTAAAAAATCAAAACAGTAACATTGTCTAAGCCAGTTTCCATCCATTCAAAACCACAATAAACAAGAATCCCAAACACAAGTGTCATTTCCAGTGCTAAGAAAACATTACAACATAACAAAAATCCATCACAACTTCCCTCAACCCTAGATTCCATGAGTACCCATTGCAATTGACAATAATTTACACCCAAAGGCACAACAAAAACACATAATTTTCAGCAATACACAGAGCCATAATCCATAAACTCAATTAAGTAATGGAGGAAAATAAAAGATTTCTTTTATCCAATGTCCCACAAATAATAAGTAAATTTTAAGAACACCCAGAAGCTTAATTTCATCACTGAGCTAAAATACCTTGAGAATTCGAAAGAAAGTGATAAACTTGAAAAACGAAAGTTTTGAGCATCTCTCTCTCTCTCTATATATATATATATATAGTATATAATAAGATATGATATCTGAGAATGTGTTCGTTGGAAAGAGATCAAAAAAGGGAAATTGAAAGGCGTTAAAGGAAAAAGAAGGAAAGTTTGATGTGAATTGGAGGGTAAGGTTTGTGGGTGGAAGAAAACAAGGGGAAAAGGGTATCCGAAGTGTATTGTTGTGGTGTTTCAGAAATCGAAATCGAAGAGTGAAGATAGTGATGGCATCATCATCATGTAATGAAATTGATGAGTAATGCGATGGTGATTATGATCATCGCTTTGCAGATGAACACAAGATACACTGTTGTTGTTCCTATCAATGTTTTTTTTTATTTTTTTATTTACTAAAACAAAATTAAATTCTAATTATTTTAGTCTTTCTTTTTATTTTCAATTTAACAGTACCTCTTTTCAGTAAAAAAATTATTACTTTTTTTTAAAAAAATTAACAATCTTTACCAACCAAAATAATAAAAAATTTAACAATACTAACGTTTAAATTTAAAAAAGTGTTTTTTTTTTTTTTGTATGTTTTGAAATTTCCAAAAACAAAAGCAAAGCTTATTGGTAGAAAGAGAAAGAGATGAGAATCTCAAAAAAGACGAGAAGTTGAGGTAATTTATGTTGGCAATATCGAATAACAGCAAAGCGGATAATATGTGTGAGAATAGGTTATTTTTTAAACAGATGAGACTAAGATTATTTTACTAATCTATAAAAAGTTCTGACTACAAGTGAAACAAAATTTTCTTAGCTTTGTTGGATTAATCTACTTCTAAATATATTTTTATTAGTACTATTATATTAAATTTTAAACCGTATTAAATTATATTTGGTAATTTTTTTTCTTCGTAATTTTAAATGTACTATTGTATTAAGTTTTGATTTTTTAAATTTTACACTATGTGAGTATGTCATAATTATTTATAGACATAAGATTTTATATTATGAAGTGGAATAAATCTTTTTTTGAAAATTTTAAGATAAAATGATAGTAAAATAGAATTCCTCGTTGGTCCCAAGTTGGGACGGAAGAAAAATTAGGGTAAGTGAGTGAATAGGATGACATCATTTTATTATGTTCCACACCATTCCTTTTTTAACAATTCAAAATTCAAAAACAATAGAACATACATTTATTTCATTATATTTTATCTCATACTATTAATTTAGATATAATTTTAAAAATAATTGTAATAAAAATCAAAATAATTAATAATCTTAATAATTATAATTGACTGAGAGTATAAACTCTTTATATTGATGAAGTATAAGAATTAAATTTATTATAAAACAGTGTCAAAATATAATGTCAAATAAAACCAATTTTTTTTAAATGTCAATTTAAATTTAAAAATAAAATTTACTTTCATTGATTTACTAATGTATTAGTCTATTTAAAGATTTATTTAATTGTTTTTTAAGATGCTAGAGCATCTCCGATAGAAGTATCTATGTGAGTTTCATATAATGATGTACATGTATCATATTTTCCTTCCCATTGGAGAATCCTAATGTGGCAAAATGGGTAGCATTATTGAAACAAGCAATCGTATCATTGAAATAAAGTACACTATTTTTTTTTTCACAACTAACAGTTACAAAAGAGGGAAAAAAAATATTCTTATAAAAAATTAATAAAAATACATAATATGATCTCAAAATCTAGGTGGGTATGATTTTGTGGGGTTATGAAGGAAAGTGCTAGTATATGATTTGAGAAGAAGAAAGAGATGGAGGCTTGAAGAAATTTTTGGGATAATCATGGAGTCTTGGTACAACAAAAAGAGAAATCAACTTCAAGTAGCTCTTGTGAATCACAATTGGGAGCATTTCGGACAACAGAATAGTGAATATTATTATATTTTTTTATTGTCGAGTCTGACCCATCATATTTATTATTTCTCACAATTGTCTGTTTTTTTAATCATATTTATGTATTTTCATGATTATGTATTTTTCATCTTATTCATGTAATTTTTATCATTTTAAATTTATTATTTTGTATTTCTCATTTTATTTATTTTTATTATATTTTTAAGTTTTATTAAAATAAATAAATATTTTAACATGAGACAGAATAGTGTGCAAATTAAAAAAAAAAAAAGCGTGTATAAGTTGTATAAAATATGATAGAGACTACATGCATTTTTGTATATGTTTTTACTATATATAGGGACCACTTGATAGTGGTGTATGAAACTCAAAATGAATTTCATAAAAAAAAAAATATTGAAGATGTTCAGAATGTGAAATAGACTTGTAAGTAGACTAATATGTCATTGTCAAACTCAAGCTCAAAGAAAGTCTATGGTAGTTAACAAGGCAAATTAAAGTTTTAATTTTTTATAAAACAAATTTAAGTCTTACAAAGCTTAGTCCAAACTTAGTTTATTATCACCCGTAGTGGTTAAATGTATGTCCATTATTTAAGTATTTATTTTTTTTATATAAATAGTTTATGTATATATATATATATATATATATATATATAAATGTATCAAGTAAAATGAATTTTAATATGAATGGGTGATATGACAAAATATGGACCATACATAAATGGTGATGATAAAAAAATATTTAAGTGACACATGATTTAGAAACTTGTAGACCACGCACAACCACCATATTTCAATTACATAACATTACATAAAGACTTACACTCACTCTGTCATTCGGTAATATAAACACCACAAATGTTTTCTAAGTTTCCCAACTTAGTTATTTTTTCTCCGACCACTAACATATTTTCTCAATGCTAACCAATAAACTTTGAGTTATAGTTTGTACAGTGAAAAAGATGGTGAAACGTGACAAAATAGATATTATTAATCTATTTAACCACCCCTACTTGTTTCACTTTAATATGTCATTTTTATTCTTAAAAATTAAGTGACCATACTCATACACACTAATGTAAAGAAAAAGATATCTCAAATTCATACATACACTCCAACGTACCAAATGTTAACATAACAGTAGTTCATTCTTTTGGTAACACGGCTGTTAAAACTCGATTTCTATTTTTAGGGTAGGTGAGTTGAAAAGTGCATAGCATGTCCAAAAAAATGTGTTTGCTTTAGGAAAAAAAGTGTAAGGAAAAAAAATAAATATAGAGAAATAGTTAAAAAGTAAATTGCGTATGAAAAGAAAAAAATCGATAAATTTTTGGTTAATTTATAGGAAAAGAAAGCAACTTTATTTTCTTTTGTTTTGATTGTGTAAAACAGAAACAAAAAATAATAAATGGTGTTGGAAAATAAAATATTATGTTATAAAGTGAAATTGGGATTTACTTTACTCATCTACAGAAAAAAAATGAAGATTATGCTAATCCAGAAATAAGTCTCAGACCTGTGCATAAACAAAGTCAATTTATGTACAAATATACAGCTCTACCAAAATTTGTACTAAAAGCTACTGCACATACAATCTGCAAAAGAATTCATCTATAGTTCTAAAGTTTTGATAAGCATCTTTACATTCTATGTATTTATATAAAAAAATTAGTACTCCTGTATTTTCAATCTCTCTGCAACTGAACAAAGTCTTTGATCCTTTGCTTAATATTCTGCATGAAGTGGAAAAAAGAAGCATGATAAGCACATAAAAAGTCTCACAACTATGAAGAAAAAAAATTCATAAATCAAGGTTTGAAAATATTGTAATGATTACCATCAGTTCTTCATGAAGCACCATAAATATTTTTCTCAGTCGCTTGTGTCGCTGCAATTCACAATATTATTGTTCACATGTTTAGAAAATAGATATACTTGAGAAAAGTATTTTCTAAATTTATAGTTCAACTTCTACAGAAATATAGTATATATGAATACTACAAGCATATAGGTGAAGACAAATAAAACATACAGCGCCGCATTGCCTATAGGATTCCTTAATTTGTGCTGCAACTTCGTTATATCTATCCATATCCCCCTTTTTTTCAGCATTTTCTAACTCATTGCCTAGTTTCTGAAACTCATCCCTGCAAATGGCTGATATGTTATACAAAATATAAGACAACTAAACCTTGAATTATAATAAGACTGTTTTACCTGTAATCCTCCAAAATCTTGTTCAAAGAGAGGTAACTCTCATATTTATCACGGTACTCCTGCACATATTCTTTATATCTAGAATTGCATAGAAAACATGTATCAGAACAAAGAACCCTACCACCATACAACTTGTACAATAATAATCACAACTTACTGGGAGAAAGTGGTTATAGGTCCTTTTAATTCTGGTTCCTCCTTTTCATACTTTGAGTAAGAGCAACTATTTTCATCTGAGGAAGATTCTCTCTTCTTTTGGTCACTATTATTTCTATCTGTAAATACTGAATCCTTTCCTCCATCATCCACCTCTTCCTTGTTGTCTGCTTTCAAATGCTGTGAATGAGTTTGCCTAACTGTAGAACCAGACTTTGTCGAATTATCAAAATCATTCTCTACATTCTTTTTCTTTGTGTTTACCAAATTGCTCGAGGAAGGTTTTCCTTCAGTGACATTTGAACTCATGTCCTTAACATCAAGTTCATCAAGATCAAGATCATGATCATCAAGGTGAGGAAACTCCATAACACACACACAGAGAGAGAAGAGAAAACTGAATCTGTGACTATATTTTTTTTGAATTGTTATGAATATTACAGTGTGCATCATATATATATATATATATAGTGAGAGAGAGAGAGAGAGAGAGAGAGAGAGAGTTAGTTGAGCCAAACAAACTCTTAACAGAATAACTGCCACAAACTGAGGCTCAGACTGAAGTCCAACAAGGCTTAGGCGCTGGCTTACAACAGAATTTCAAATAATCTAGATTCTGTCACTGACAAATACTCCTTAAAGAAAGTATGCAAGGAATTACAAGGAGAGTAAGATATCTGAAATCACTAAGATACTTAAGATATACCTAATGAATAATTTTTTCACTTGATTCAATAGAAAGGGTCAGTTGAAGTGTTGATGCAGCAGTGAAGCATATTCCTCTTATCCTATATATTATTGATGGCCAACCTTTTACATAAACTGGCTTGTCAGTCATAATTTTATCATCTGGATATTCCGAACTGCCTTCATTCCCATAAAGATTTCTTATCTATATATATATAATAAGATATGATATTTGAGAGTGTGTTCGTTGGTGAGAGATCAAAGAAGGGAATTTGAAAGGAAAATGATTTTAAGGGGGCCATGTGGGACCACGTTCTTTAGTGTGTTGCATGCTATGCTAGTACTCTAGGTTTTGTTCTTAATGCTACTGCAACATTTTTTTAAGTAAGTTTGGCCTAATCACCTTCACCTATACAAATAAATCACACAAGTATCATAAAAACTTCCAAAATTACCCCTAAACAATAAATTGAAGTTAATCATCTTTAACTAATAAAGCACTTAATCCTAGATTAAACACATCCAAGGATTTTTTAACTCAAGATCATTACTGTATACACTTAAAAGATTACTAACATGTTTTTCCGCTTCAACTCAAAAAAATTTGAGTTATATTGCTTGTCCCCACGATTGTTAGATTACACTAATTTTAATAAACTAATTTTAACTTTTTTTCTTTTAACAGGACCAACTCACCTAAAATTAATATATTCAATTCATTTAAATATTTTTATGTTATAAACGAGTCAATCCACCAGCTCACTAACATGTTGAAGGAGGAGGCAGAGTGAGAGTTTCAATCCACCTGTCTAAAATGGGGGTGGATTGGCCTATTTTACCATATCCTATTTGTTTCACTTTAATATATCATTTTTAGTTCTAAAGATTATAGTAACAAAACTCATACACAAATGTAGAGAAAAATTATACATCAGATTCAAAAACGCCCTTCAACATCAGATTAAAATTACAACAACAAATAAAATCATGTCATCACTACATATACCTATAATTTCTATAACTTAATAGCTACTAAAATATAATCATCATCCCAATAATTTATTTGTGCTGATATAATTAAAAAATGACATTGTGGAGAATTTATGTTTGTGTCAAGAAAGGATTCATAACTCAAGAATTGACAGCGGAAAGTTATTTGTATTTAATACAAAAAAATTTACTTTGTCGAAATGATGCAAAATACTCAACATCACTTTGTATAACAATGCACTAAGATTTTTTTAATTGGTCGAAATGATGCTAACGAGATTCCACCAAATCACTTTGATTTTGTTGTTATCTCTTATATACTTGATGAATCTAAATAAGATTATAGGATGAATGGTAATCTTTCTTACAATATTGTTTATTTTTTATCAAATATATTTAGCATGTTTATATAAATATGGTTGATTTTTTTCCTAGTGTTTTTGGTTTGTATTATTGGATATGTTGAATGAGGCAACATTAGAGAAAGAGACAAGGATGAAAAAAAAAAAAAAAACACAACCTAATTGATTTGTGATATAGAGGACTTGAAGTGAAAATCATTTTGCAATAATATTTTATAAAAATGTGTCATAGATATAGACTATCTTAATTTTTTTTAAGTTTTAATATTTAATCATAAAAATATTAGGGCCAATTGTATTTTATGGAGTGTCAATCGAATATATTTATCAATTTCTTGAAAGACATGGTGATGATGGACCAATCATTCAAATCAGATATGACTTATAAATTAAAATTGCAATTAATATTTCGTCACTTATTTGAAAACTAAAATTACCATTATTTTCACGTGTAATTTTTTCAAACAACTTGTGGATGGCACATGTGGACGTCTAGTTGCACCTATTTTTATGACTTATAAAATAATAACTTGCTTTATATAGCAACAGTTTAATTTCAAGAGCAAGCATGAGTTCAAATGAAGAATGTGCAAGACCAAGCATAAGTTCAAATGAAGAATGTGCCTTTTTATTTCTATACATTTATATGGCTTATGAGCTTGAAATTTCAGTCTCAAATTTCGCCAGGAATGTGGAGGCTGAAACATGCTAAACTTGTTTGACAAGAAAAATATTACATTTATCCGGACATGAAAAAATGAAGGATAGGCTAAGCCAAAAATAAGTCTCAGACCTATGCTCTACCAAAATTTTCAGCGTCTCTTCGACTTAACAAAGTCTTCAATCATTTGCTTAATATTCTGCATGAAGTGGAAAAAAGAAGTGTGATGAGCACATACAAACTCTAACAACTATGAAGAAAAAAATTCATAATTTAATCAAGATCACGGTTCAAAAATATTGTAATAATTACCGTCAGTTCTTCATAAAGAACTATAAATATTTTCTTCTGTCTCTTGTGTATCTGCAATTCACATTATGGTCACTGTTTATAAAATAGATATTATACTTAAATATAGTGAGAAGTTACAATTTAGGTACCACATGAAGTACTTGAGAAAAGAATTGTAAAAATGATCATAAATTCATTGTTACCAAGTTATTTGGTCTTACTGACACATGTGATTTGGACAGTAGTATAAGCAGAACTATGAATACTACATGCATGGGTGAAGACTAAAGACAAAGAAAACATACAGAACCGTGTTGCCTATAGGAATCTTTAATTTGTTCTGCAATGTCTTCATATCTATCCATATGGCCCTTTCTTTTAGCATTTTCTAACTCATCGCCTAGTTTCTGAAACTCATTCCTGCAAATGGATGATATGTTATACAAAATAAACACTCAACCTTGAATCATAATAAGACTGTTTTACCTGTAATCCTCCAAAGTCTTGTGCAGGGAGATGTAACTATCATATTTATCACGGTGCTCCTGCACATATTCTTTATATCTAGAATTGCATAGAAAACATGTATCAGAACAAAGAACCCCCCTACCTACATACAACTTGTACAACAAAAATCACAACTTACTGGGAGAAAGTGGTTATAGGTCCCTTTAATTCTGGTTCCTCCTTTTCATACTCTGAGTAAGGGAAACTATTGCTTTCACTGCAACTATTTTGAGATTCAACTTCCGTCTTCTCCACTTTCTCTACATTCTCTTTCTTGATCTTTACCAAATTGCTCGGTGAAGGTTTTACTTCAGTGACATTTGAATTCATGTCCTTAACATCAAAATCATACTCTACATTCTCTTTCTTTATGTTTACCAAATTGCTTGATGAAGGTTTTACTTCAGGGACTTGAAAATCATACTCTACATTCTCTTTCTTTATGTTTACCAAATTGCTTGATGAAGGTTTTACTTCAGGGACTTGAAAATTATACTCTACATTCTCTTTCTTTATGTTTACCAAATTGCTCGATGAAGGTTTTACTTCAGGGACATTTGAATTCATGTCCCTATCATCAGGGTCAGGAAACTCCATAACAGAGAGAGAAGAGAAAACTGAATATGTGACTATAGTTTTTTGAATTGTTATGAATATTTACGGTGTGTACCATATATATATATATATATATATATATAGAGAGAGAGAGAGAGTTAGTTGAGCCTAACAAACTCTTAACAGAATAACTGCCACAAGGTTAGTTAAGTTATTATTCATTCATTATCTTTAATATCCTTTCTTGGTATTTTTTTTTGTTCATAGTAATAGTATTACTTCTACCTAATACTTTCATTCTTTCAATCTTTGTCAAAAAAATTTAATCTCACATAATACAAAATTGACAAAGGTGTGCATGAACACAACTAGACTCAATTTTTTTAGTTTTTGGTCAAAATAATTCATAAAATCTTTTATCTTACAAGAAATTTATAAAGTTAAATTTACTTTTTATGTCAAATTATAAACGGTAAAATGAATTAATTTTTACGATTATTATTTATACACGTGAG
>JBBPBT010000850.1:18948298-18962908 GCA_037974875.1 Cicer bijugum | reverse complement strand
AAACAATACACAAAAGATTGAATAAAAATATTACATTTTTTATTATTTTAAATTAAATAGTCATATACTTTTATATTATTAAAACCTAAATTTATAAAACACTTCAGTTCAATTAATTAATTTTTCAACTATAAGTCATAGTTATCGGCTATCTTTTAGCACTCAATCCTAAAATGTGAATTCTATTTTTAGAGTTGGTGAATTGAAAAGTGTATATCATATTCAAGATTTTTTTTTAAGGGTGAAACATAAATTAAAATAAAATGGATCTAATAATTTGTTTGTTTTAGGAAAGAAAGTGTAATTTGTCTGAATTTTACAAGGAAAAAAGTGAATCCTAATATATTCTATAAATAAACACTTAAGGCTTAAGAAGAAAGCACAAACTTATAAACTCAGAAATCTATACAATTCATAAAAACTTTTGAGGGCTCAAATTTCCTAAGTGTTCAAAATTCAAAGGTTTAAGTTCTAGAAAAGAACTTGCTCAAAGAAATATTTTCTAAGTGTTTTAGTGTGAGAAATCAATTGTAACAATCTGTTTAGTAGAACCAAAACACAATTTGTTCCAAACTTGTGTAATCCAATCTGATAATAGCTTTAGTGTTCCTCAAGCAATTTGTAGTTTTAGGTTGTTTTTTGAGAATACTTGACTTATAGAGTCAATGTGTAGTTGTCTTCAACAATATGTGGTTTTCAGATTGTGTGGAGAAGACTTATAACGTCAAGATGTTTGTTTGTCTAATAAAGTTTGTAGGTGTCATGTTATTTTAAAAAGAATGACATGTAGAGTCAGGTATTATGTAATTCAATTATTTAAATTAGTGGTTAAATTCTTCTAAGTGAAGGGACTGGATGTAGCTACTAAGTTAGTAATGAACCAGAATAAATTTGTTTGTGTCAATTTACTTTTGCAGTCTTTACTTTATTGTTGCCATTGATTACTTAAGTTTGATTGTTATTGCCTCTGTTTTAATTAAAATCACCAAACTCATATCAATTCTTGAATAAATAATGAAAAATAGTTCAACTTAGACAAACACAATTCAACACCATTCTCATGTTTGCACATTCATATTATTCATGTTTCAATTGCATCAAAGGAACCTACAATTACATTTATTGATGACATTCAACCAAAGAAGGTTGAGTGAAACAAAAGATGTGAGTCATTCATTTGTGGCTCCAAACTAAATACGAAAATCACTTAGATACTTCTAGCTTGAAGATGATATTGTTTAATAAAAATGTACAACATTGATTATAATATTTTGGACACACCTAAATTTAAACATGATTAATTTCGATTATATGAATTTATTCTTCATCCCAATAATTTATTTGTGTTGTTATAATTAAAAAATGACATCGTAAAAAATTCATGGCAGTGTCAAGAAATCACTCATAACTCAATTTCAAAAATTGATAGTGGAAGGCTCTATTTATTTGATGTAAATTTTCTTAGTTGGTCAAAATGATGCAAAATAGCAAATATCACACAAATTTAAATTGAATTACATGGATATGACTAAGTGCACTAAGATAGATGTTAAAGGGACTCCACCAAATCACTTTGATTTTATTGTTTTCTCTGATATACTCGATGCCCCTAAAGATAATCTTTCTTACAATTTGTTTATAGTTTTTGGTATGTAATATGAAAATAGATTTTATTGGACATGTTGAATGAGGAAGCATTAGAGAAAAAGACGGGGAGAAAACAAGACGCGACTTAATTGATGTTGTGATGGAGGATTTGGAGTTAGTATCATTTTGCAATTCAATATTTTATAAAAATGTGTCATAAAATATGAACTATCTTGATTTTTTTTTTAATTTTAATATTTAATCTTAAGTATTTTAAAATGTAAAATAAATTATTCTTTAATATTTGTGCTCATTTTATATATATTTGTTGTTTTTAATATTACGTTAGAAAACTAAAATTGCTATATTATATTGCTTTAACTAAAATTGCTATGTTGTATATTGCTTGATTTTCACCTATAATTTTCTTTAAACTACCCGTGCATCGTACAGGTGGTCAGTCTAGTTGAACCTATTTTTAAGACTTATAAAATAATCCCTTAGCTCTATATAGCAACAGTTTCGTTATAATTACCATGTATGCAAGACCAAGCATAAGTTCAACGAAGAATGTCCTTTTCTGTTTCTATTCATTTATATGGCTTATGAGCTTGAAATTTCAGTCTCAAATTTCGCCAGGAATGTGGAGGCTGAAACAAGCTAAACTTGTTTGACAAGAAAAATAATACATTTATCCAGACATGAAAAAATGAAGGATAGGCTAAGCCAAAAATAAGTCTCAGACCTATGCATAAACAAAGTCAATTTATGTACAAATATAAGGCTCTACCAAAATTTGTACTAAAAGCTAGCGCACATACAATCTGCAAAAGAATTCATCTAACAGATGTACTTCATCTATCACCCAAAAGTTCTAAAGTTTTGATAAGCATATTTAAATTTATGCAAATATAAAAAATATAAAAAATAAAAAATAAAAATTGTACTCCTGTATTTTCAGTCTCTCTGCGCCTGAACAAAGTCTTTGATCCTTTGCTTAATATTCTGCATAAGTGGAAAAAAGAAGTGTGATGAACACATAAAAACTCTAACAACTATGAAGAAAAAAATTCATAAGTTTATCTAGATCAAGGTTCGAAAATATTGTAATAATTACCACTAGTTCTTCATGAAGCACTATAAATATTTTCTTCTGTCTCTTGTGTCTCTGCAATTCACATTATGGTCACATGTTTATAAAATAGATATTGTACTTAGTATAGTGAGAAGTTACAATTTAGGTACCACATGAAGTACTTGAGAAAATGATTGTAAAAAACTACAATAACCCAAGCACAAATTTCTATTCCAAGTGACAATACCTATATCAGGTTGTAATTTAATATAACAAAATGAACCAGCTTAAGGCTACACACTAAAGGATGAATAATGTCACATGCACCATGAATGATCATAAATTCATTGTTACCAAGTTATGGTAGAACTAATGGGAGGGGCATACAAATGATAAAATCTTGATTGAAAAATGTTAACAAGATTTTTTAAATGCGGAACAAATCAACAATATAGTACCTAAAAAGGCCCCAAATACAACTTGAGAAACTTTTAAGTGCGGAACAAATCAACAATATACAAAATTATGATTTGTTCAATATTTGAGCTCTACACAAATATAGTATATAGTATATATATGAATACTACATGCATGGGTGAAGACAAATAAAACATACAGCACCGCATCGCCTATAGGAATCCTTAATTTGTTCTGCAATGTCCTCATATCTATCCATATCACCCTTTCTTTTAGCATATTCTAACTCATCGCCTAGTTTCTGAAACTCATCCCTGCAAATGGGTGATATGTTATACAAAATATAAGACAACTAATCAAAATAAACACTGAACCGAAAAGCAAATAAACCTTGAATCATAAGACTATTTTACCTGTAATCCTCCAAAATCTTGTTCAGGGAGAGGTAACTCTCATATTTATCACGGTACTCCTGCACATATTCTTTATATCTAGAATTGCATAGAAAACATGTATCAGAACAAAGAACCCTACCACTATACAACTTCTACAACAATAATCACAAATGAAAATAAATAATAACTGCTTACTGGGAGAAAGTCGTTATAGGTCCCTTTAATTCTGGTTCCTCCTTTTCATACTTTGAGTAAGAGCAACTATTTTCATCTGAGGAAGATTCTCTCTTCTTTTGGTCACTATTATTTCTATCTGCAAATACCGATTCCTTTCCTCCATCAGCCACCTCTTCACATGAATTAGGTGTTTGTCTTTTACTTTCTCGGACAGGGTACGAAACCATTCCACGTTTTGTGTCTTGTTTAGAACCATTTGCAGGTACTCTTCTATTGCTTTCACTGCGACCATCCCAATCAATATCTTGGCTCACCCTGGATTCACTATTTCTAAATTTGGTACTCATTTCTGTCAATTTGTTTTGAGATCCTACTTCTGTGTTATCTGCTTTCATATGTTGTGAATGAGTTTGCATAACCTTAGAACGAGACTTTGTTGAATCTTCAAAATGATTATCTGCATTCTTTTTATTTGTGTTTTCCAAATTGCTCGGAAAACCTGAACTTACAAACACCGAGGATGGCTTTCCTGAATCTAAAGTTGCTTTCAACGAAGGTTTTACTTCAGTGACATTTGAATTAATGTCATCTGAAATGTTTGCTTTGTTTTCCATATGTTTAAATGAACCTTTTCTTTCAAATTGCTTTGCAGCATTGGTGTCATCAGGAGTAGACTCACGAAGTTCTCCCAACTCCAAGTCTGAATGCTCTCTTTGAAGTGAGATACCTCGCCCATTAACTGCAGGGGATTTATCAAGATCAATTCTGTTGTTATCCTTAGGAGATGTTCCCAAATGTGACTGCACACCTTGTCGGCCTTCCTTTAACTTACCAACTGTTTCCCCTTGTTTTTGGTGATAAGAGTCCATGGATAATAGTGACTGCTTATTTCCATTACTACCATCCCTGGAATTCCTGGGGAATTTTTTCTCAGTAGCATAAATATCTTCATTTTGAACATCTCTGTGAGATTTATCTTTCTGCACATACGATACTTCATGCGGACGGAAGTCCTTTCCTGAGTGTTTTCTGCTGTGCCTTATGCTTTCACCAACTTTATCTGAATTTTCCAATGGATAGGAAGGGTTTCCTAGAGGGGTTTGGTCAAAGGACCTTTGACCAGTTTGTGGTAAATCTGAACTAGACTTTCCAGGCAATGCTCGATTGTATCCTTTCTGAAAACCAACACTGAAGTTTCCTTGTCTGTCAGCTCGAGTCCCCACTTGTGTATTGGGGCCCTTACCAGTGTCTTCAGTAAATTCAAAAGGAGAAAAATTTCGAGAGTTCTCAAACATCTGCACATCTGTACCTGGAGAAAATGATTCACGAGTTGTGTTTCCTGCTTTCAACCTCTTTGTACTTTCAGAATTCTCGTCAATGTTCTTCAACTCAGAACCCCTCTTATGTTTGCCTTTAGATAGCCTACCAGAGCTGTCATCCGGTTCGTTCCTAGAGCTTTCTTTGACTTCATTTTCCCTTTCATCAAACAAACTCCCTATAAAATTTTGGCGCTCCTGGAGCTGTTGATAATCAGGTGAAAAAGGTTTTGTCTTTTCTGCATATTTTCCACCTTTATCAGAAATGGTATCTGTAGTTACTGCCATTTTAGCTTCTTGTTCCACAGGTGAATCTTTTTCAATATCAACTGCATCAGATTCATTACCATCCTGCTTCTCATCAACCTCATTATGCATAGATCTTCCATCAGGAGATTTTACTGGGATGAGTAAGGACATCTTTTGATCAAAAGCTTCTGCTTTGTGCTTTGGCTCTTTTTCATCATCGCTACTCAAAATTTCTACATCCTCATCAGAACCCTCCAAGCCCTCCTTGCTACTGGAAGATGCATCACTTTCACTGTCACTACTACTCCCACTCCCTGATCCAGCAGGACTTCTACTTCTACTCTTACTATGGCTTCCACTGTCGCTTCCACTGTCACTACTGTCACTTTCACTATCACTATCACTTCCACTGGCACTGGAGCTGCCTGCCCTCCCTTCACTATAATCAGAACCTTTTTTGTCACCAAAGATATCAGGTGAAGCATGTAGCACGTCAATTTTTTCCAATGTGTTTGATTCTTCTTCCACTTTGGAATGTACTTGCACTGTTTCCTCCAAATCCTCATTTGGTATTTTCTCTTCGAAATCTCCCTGTGGAGCTGATGTCTGTTTATGAAATTCTTCACGGGCAGGTATTTGGTTATGATTTTCTTCAGGCGAACTGTACAAATATATTGAATATAAAGAGCATAAGAGGAAGAGAGAATGTACTAGTAGATTTCAATTTTAAGAAAATGAAACAAAAGATACAAAGCTAGTAGCTATTAGACTTTTATACAACTAGTCAAGCTTGTATTGTAATCCATTCACTTAATTGAAACGTATAATGGTCATAACAAAATCATCCTTTAACAGAAGTCTGTTACAGAAACTAAAGAAGGTTCTATAATAGCTCAGTAAGAACATACACGATCAAAATAAGAAAGTACGCCTTAAATGCATTATGGGCCCAAAAAATTACATGCATGCAATACCAGTATCCAGAGATATCGTTAGGTGAAAATAACAGGTACCTTCCAATTTCAGTCTGAGGTTTCTTGAAGCTTTCTGAATCCACTTCTGGCTTCAAAAAATACCTTCCAGGGGTCTGGTATTTTGCAATCTAATGCTCAAGGTTAAATGAAAAATTAGATCACGTATGTATCATAAAATAATAGCCTCAAGATTTGCACCACTTACTTTTTTAATAATGGGCTCAATATCCTTTATGGAACTAGGAAGTGTGTCACTGACTGCTTTCTCCAAGGCCTATAATTAAAAGGGAAAAACACTTGGATAAAATTTGATTAATCATAAATGTAGAGATAGTAAAAACAAAGCCTAGGAAGTAAGAATAATTATATATTATATTTATGCAGCACCTTGAAAGTCATTCCGTTAGGTTTATCCTTTAGGAGAGAAATTAACAAGCTCTGCAAATCTGCTGGTTTAGATCCATTATTTCCTTTGCCACCTGGTGTGTTCCTCATAGCATTGTTTGTCCTAGTAGGAATTTCTCTCTCAGATACAGCATCTTGCTTGCCTATCGTTTGTGATGGCACAGCATCATCAAGGCTTTTAGAGATATTTACAACTCCCCGTGGAGAGGAAGAAGCAGCAAAAGGATCCGGAGGAGATGGAAGAGGAGAAGAACGAATGCGCTTGGTAGCGGTACTTGTTGACATCAATCCCGATCTATGGAATGATTTTGGGGGGCCTCCAACTACGAAAAAATTCCAAACATTGCATATGAGCTAAATGAGCATAAACTGCATGAGCAGATGAACTAGCAAAGATTTATATGAAAGGTTTCAACACTTCTACGTAATGTAATCTTACTATTGATTGAAACTACGTTGAAAAGAGTAAATTTTAATCACCTTGAAGAGTTTCCACATTCCTTTTCTTAAGTGCAGCCTCATTCTTTTTATTGATAGTCTTCCGTGATGTAGCTAGACAAGGGAAGCACAAGGCTCTTTGGTTAGATAATTGAAGTTTAAACATCCTTAAACTAAACACACTAAACACACTAAAACATCACTTTTTTTTTTCAAGTTTCTCGACTCGATGACATACAAAAATAGCAATTTGAAATTTTTAAAATTAAAGACTCGGGAATAAATAATTAATAAAAGAAATACACAAAGCAAAAGAAGAATTACCCTCAACCGATGCCTTTATCTGACTCTTCATGGATGGATTCCCAGGCTCCAAGACAATGGCTCTGTCGTAGAGAACATAATAAACTATTAATTGGACAAAAAATGGTGAAGATATCCGTACATCATGCACTATCACAGGTATGGAAAGTAATATCAGAAAGAAAGAAAAAAATCATTGAGTTCAGTATAAACTAAGCAGCATATTTAGACTTTTAAGTTTAACACTAGAAATAGAACTATTCTGAACCCAGAAAATCTATTGCAGGCCAAATGGCAGATTACAACTTCGATAGTTCATTTAGTTTTCAAAACTTTAAGTGTTATTGGTATTGGTATGATATTGTATATTGTAACATCATGAAGTAGAAAATTGACGGAACAGTACAATACAGCAGAGAAATGGGTACCAACAATGGAAATTAATATAAATCATTACTCCTATCCTTCAGTCTGAACTCTGAATCAAGAAGATTGCAGAATCAATAGGAAATGTTACAATGAAAATGCCAGGGGCGAATCTTCTCTAAACTCCAAGGTTTAAGAATCCTAGCCCTTCTACTCACTCCACTCCCAAAATCAGTCAACGACCAAGAATTGTTAATCCTGTTATTTATATTCTGCCATTTCCCTCCCTTGTCCCTAATTCTTTTTGAGCTCCCACCACTAATCAATTCAGTTTCAGTAAGAAACTTCAACTAACTAAGTGCTAGGACAGTTATCATATTCCCCAATGATCACTCCTACTTTGCCTAGCATTCACCATTTTTGTAGGGGTTTTGCTAACAGAAATTTATAATTATTCTCAATCAACATGAGTCCACCAACCTAAATACAAGTAATCTAACACATGATACTTTTATAAAATAATAAATCGTGAGGCAACCTTGCAGTCATAGAAAAGAGAAATGTATCAAACATCACCAATATGACTTTAACATTAAAACTAAGCTTCAAAATTATTACCCTAGCAGTTGCTTGACATTTATACAAGCTCGTGCATATTATATTGATTGATTTTTATTGCAAAAACCCTCAAAATTTATAAATACGAGTGTAATGCTTTGATAGACTTCCGCTAATTGAAGTCTAAATAACATATTAAGATAATTATCACCAAATATATCATGTGTTCTTTTTTATTAGCCCATGCCAGAAACCAGCAATATAAATTAACAAGGAAAAGGAGAGAAAGAAACTGAGAAATTCAATAGTTGAAGACAAGATTTTCAAAGTGCACAGTGCATAAAATTGAGTGTGTGACAACAAGCAACAAATGTCAGTGTAAGGTAACAGCTTCATACTTGCGTGACTTGAGCTTGCGTTCTGCTTCTTCTGACCGCATTTTGACATGATTCTTAAATGATTCGTCCAAGATACGCTGTACATTCACTTTGCGCCAGGCACACCCAGATTCTACAAGCAAACCATTTCCATCGTCACCACGTTGGTGCTGTTCATAAGTATCACATAGATCACCGTCCCTCGACCATGTAAATCTGAACTCCTTCCCACCAACATCAATAATCTGGTACAAAGAAAAAACGACAGGCCTTTCAAACTACATATAAAAAAATTCTTACAAAAAGGCAAACCCACCAAAAGGAAAGACGGTAGGTAGGAACTAATCTGCAATGGTATTTATATAATAATCTCAAATAAAAAAGTTAGTAAAGTTTATGGAAAACTATCAAATTAGGAACATCATTCAATGGTTAGTTTATATTCCTATCATTAATACAATGCTATTAGTATTTTAATCTAGATTCGAGTTCACTGTGAACCATGTATTTGGCTGCATATCCACCACTGATTGAAGTCCATAATATGCACGTGTGGTGAATATTAATATTACTTCTCTTTTGGGGCCACCAAACTCCCGCATGTGCAGTAAAAAGAAGGGCCGAACCAATCTCTGAGTCTTTCACAGGTAAACTTATCCTGCATTTACATGTTTGGAAACATACACCATATGGAGTGTCAAACGCAAGTGTTTCTCTTATCGCATGTGATTTTGGTAAAACATTATATTCTTGTTACTTTGAATGCAATTTTGTTTGACCTTGAATGACTTTTGCAATTTGCATTATAATAAGCTTTTCTGAGAGAACAAAAACTAAAACATTAATCACTTCACTTTAAACTCGTTTTTAAACAAATTGATTCAGAATCACATTTGGCAAAAATTCACTCAAATAAAGTCTAATTCATGATTCAAACCTATGAAACAATCTAAATCCACAACTCGAACCCGTGAGTAACTAATCAAGTGATAGCAACTCCAACATTTGTGCCAAGACTACTATCATACTTTCTAACATTACTCTTCAAATGAATTATGTTCTAATAAAAAATCCAATAAACTCAAAGGGTAAGGAGGGATAACCTAACAAGAATCTTACTAAAAACAAAAATGAACAAATAAACAAACAAAGGATTTAAAAGATATATATTGTCAGTTTAAAGCAATTTTACCTAAGCCTCACATTGACATTCAATAAAAATTTACTATTTTGACACATTAACCAAGTTTTGTGAGTGTGTGACACTGATTTACATAAACTGTCTATGCCTTTATTTTTTGCAACCCTGCTGTTAATATTGTTAGTATTTTTTACTGAGGGTGGAATTGAACCCTACAACTCCTCCCAACCCTAGCTACCAAACCAACCTTATATTGCTGATGGTCTATTCTTATTAAAGTCAAACAAATTGGAATTCCGGTTCAAATAACAAATTACCATTTGATTAACAAAAACTCTAATTCAAAATGCAGCTGCAAGAATCAAGCATTCAAAACTATAACAAAAATAAAAGTATGGTAAAAGAACAAGAACAGGAAGCATACATTTCCATTGGAATTATTAGGATTGGCATCAAATTTCATACGCGCAGTGCCACCCTGTGCCTCTACGCGCTTGATCTCTTCAACGAGGTCTGGCGCCAACTTTATAATCATGCCGAAATCGAGGGGATTGCTGCCGGATACAAGGCTGAAGGTTTCCTCAATCCCCGGGGGCGTCGGCATTTTCCGCGCGGAGCCACCGAGTGAGAGGCGAGAACCGGCAGAGGAAGGCGGACGGTGAGGAGGTGGGAAAGTGGAGTGGAGGCGTTTGGGGCCGGTGCGACCCAATTTGGAAGAGGGTACGCCGTACATGTTCCGACTTCAACCCAATGATGATGATTCTATTTGATGATGATGAAATTGAAACCTATTTCAAGTTTATCGTATATACAAATTATATATTCTATGCTTTTTGTCTTTTTTTTTTTTAATTCAGTTTCACTTACATTGCAACGTGTCCTTCTAATTTTTGGATTTTAAGATTTCAATTTTACTTTTCAGACCTTTCATTTTACTTTCAACACCGTTCAATTTTTTAAACCCAAATTTTTTTTTCTTCTTTATTTTATTAATCACTCATTACTTTTATCTTCATTACCTACCAACTTCAACTTTTTTCATTATTTTTTAATATTCTTCAATCATTTTGATACATTTGATGTTCAATAAACTTGAATCATTTTGAACATCTTCATCATTTTACTTTCCACACCTCTTAATTTTCTTTAAACCCAAAATACTCAAATTTTTATTCCCTCTTTATTCCATTAACCACTCATTACCTTCATCTTCATTATCTACCAACTTTTACTTTTTTCATTATTCTTTAATATTTTTCAATCATTTTGATACATTTGATGTTCAATAAACTTGAATTATTTTGAATATCTTCTTCATTTTAGTGAATGAAATCAACTAGGTATGTATTTTGCAGCTGATGTTTTTTTTTTTAGATATGAGTTTCGTACGTGAACTCAATTCACGTGAACTTAATTCATGTAGCTTATGAAATGAATAAATTTTAGAATTTATGTGAATTAGGTTGACGTACACCTACGTGAATTAAGTTCACGTACGTGAACTTTGTGTGCACGTAAACTCCATAACAAAATTTTTGTGCCTACGTGAACTGATACGTGAACTTCATCAGTCTACGTGAACTGACCAACAACCTACGTGAACTGAATTCACGTCCACATACGTGATTTGAGTTCACGTATTGGATTTCAGTTCACGTATGTCACCACATTCAGAATACGTGAACTGAGTTCACGTTCATCATTTCAAAAGAGTCTTTAAACCCATAAAACCTTAAAACACCCCTAAATCCAAAAAAACTTAAAACACCACTAAACTGAGAAAACTTCTTTCATTAAATAAGATTTTAACAGTTTCAAATTAAAAAAACATCTTTAATTTTTAATTTTGTTTGAGTGATAAAAGTTATATAAATCAAGTCATGTATGCAACACTTGACTCATGATCTTTAAATCTTTAATTAGCTTTTTATTTTTTTATTTTTACATAAGTCTTTTAATTAGCTAAGTTGTTTATTCAGTGAATGGTATTAAATAACTTACAACAAAAAATTTATTTTCAATAAACAAAATAACTTCTATTAAAACAATAATGAATGTAACATGATAACGTGAAGTGTTTGCCAAAAATATTAAGCCTATTCACAATTGTCTTTTCTCTTTTAGATCAAATTTTATGTATTTTTTCATAAGGAAATGTGAAGATCGGTTCCTTTTTATTAAGACATACAACACCAAAATGTATAGTTTAATTATGATGACCATTTTCATTGTTTTGAACTAAAATATATTTTATTTGGCATCTTTCCTTTTATAATATAACAACTTCTATATATAATTTTTTTCCACGCATCTTACATCCCTTAATGGCCAAGTAGATCATCTATTCACATTCTGTAATTAATCAATCAGTCAAACTTCCAAGGCAACCACAAATGTTGCACCGATTCATTCTATAATGTACCCATTCAGATTCTTTCTATAATGTACCCATTCATATTCATTCAATTGGTGTAAAATTAAATTGACAATATTCCTTTTACGGGGCTTTGTTGGAACATTCAGTATATTATTATGAAAATTTTAAAATTGTTGTAAAATTAAATTGACAATATTCCTATTACGAAGCTTTGTTGGAACATACGATATATGAAAATTTTAAAATTGATGAAGTCTTGTATTGAATAAATCTTTTATATATTGAGTAGTTTTAACTTTATAAGTGTTTAAGTATTAAATTAGATAATTAACATATGTAAATTTGTTTCTATCATTATATAAAGAGTATCAAACTTTTGTGCATTTTTTAACTTTTTTTTTCCTTTTTTTATTATGCTATATATTTTCGAGTCACTTCTCCTCTTTCTTTTTGTTACTTCGATATAGAGCGATTTTGTACCGCAGTCCTATCGATTTTTAGAGTGTTGTCGTGTCGTAGTTCTGTTGATTTTTTAGTGGTCTTAATACCACTATGAACGGTTTTCGCGTAGTAGTTTTTTTTTAGCGGTTTGTGTCGTAGTTTTTTAGAACGTTTTTTTTTTGTGTCGTATTCCTTTTAATATATGAGTGGTAATAAAATCATATTACGAGAGACTTTAACTATGATATTGAGAGTGATATTTTAACCAATCATATTGAGGGTGCAATTTTTGAACAATTTTCTACTATGCAGTGAATTTGGATTGTTGTATCCTATGAGACTTCGTGATTGATAGACTACCTTGCATAATTTTATATATATATATATATAGTCCAAAAGTCAAAAGTCAACTCAATAATATAGGGATATAGTCCAAAAGTCAACCCAATAATATCTTCAGTCACATAAATGTTCTTCGAAACTCAACCACATATATATATATATATATTTGTTATTCTTGCTATTTGCATATTTTATTTGTTATATATTTCTTCGTGACTAATGTCATTTGAAGGGGTCAGTGTTTAATTCAAGTGTGAGGTGTTGAGTCTCATATCAACTATGATCAAGTCAAATGTTAAATTTATACCAGAGATTTCGTATGTATCTAATATATTAAAATTTTGAATTGAAATATAGTATAAAAATCTCTTATAAATCTAAAACATTTGACTTCTTATACTTCCAAACATGGAGCACTAGAAGGCTTAAAACAATATTTTTATGGTGGAATTGAATTACTTTAAAAGGATGAATATCTGATTTCTCTCTCTATATAGATTATAAAAAAAAAAGTGTTTGGCACGCATTATAACATTCTTAGAAAAACCAGTAGTTAACATGTTTATTTTCTATTTTATTTTTAAATTATATAAAATTTTATGGGATGTACATTTCTACCTTTTTATTTTTAAACAAATCAAAGAGAGTTCTGAAAATTACTTATATCATTGAAATTCTTACATTATAGATTTTTTTTTTGGTAAAATACAGTTTTGATCTCTATTTTACTAAATTTATAATTTTAATCTTTTTATTTAATTTTTGTAATTTAAGTTCTTATATTTATAGAATTATTGATATTTAATCTTCGTGTATAATTTAAGTTACATTTTGATGATGTTTAATTAATATGTATATGACAACGTCAAGAACTATAGTGCCTTGAAATTTAAATGAAATAACACCACTTTAATAATTTTGTAAAATAAAAATTTTAGATTTTTGTTAAAATTTCATAAAAATAATTTTTTTATTGATTTTTTATTAATTTTTTGTTCATAAATTTTTAAAACAAGCAAAAAAATTTAAAAATAAAAATTTAAAGATATTTTATTTTTGTATTTAAAAAAATCAGTAGTGGCATTATTTGATTTAAATTATATATCATTATGCTCCCATCAGTTACATAATTGCCACGTCATCAAAGCACCTAGTAGGCCGTGCATCCAAAGGTTTAATTTCGATATCATAATTATGAGCGTCATTTAATAATCAATCGGTTATATTCTTTAACTCACTATAAGTATGTTAGATGAACTATTTTTCAATTTCGACTTCTCCATGTATTTCAATTTTCAGGTAGCCAAAAGTTTAATTCAATATCATAATTATGAGCATCATTTGATAATCAATCAACCATAAGTATGAACTATTTCTCGATTTTGTCTTCTCTATGTCTTCCAAATAGCCTTTAGATACCTACGTATGAATGTGAAGAATCACTTGTTAGGTCAGATAAGAGATGAATTTTATATATATGAAAAAATATTTATAAATTATATTTTATCATCTCTTTATAATTATAATTTTAGCTATAATTATGAGCTGAATTAGCAAATAACAATGATAAAAACAATAACTTATTCAATTATTTTTATAAAATATAATTTAAAATATATAAAATTAAAATCTAATAAATATGAATAAAAAATAATAGAATAACATATTTAAA